>MU006329.1:14278-289644 GCA_010093695.1 Plenodomus tracheiphilus IPT5
CCCGTGACGAGCTTTGGGCATTACGATGACAGCTGTGTCGTGCAACCCTAGAGCACTAGTTCGCTTCTATCGTAGACGCTGATGCATCCAGGATTCTCTCTGCACGACAAAGGCGGTGGGCTAAGCTTGATTGCCGGGTGCCGGCCAACAGTGCCGGTGCAAGTGTCGGCATTTCATGTCCGGCGCTAACTGAGAGTAGCTACATGCGAGGCTCTACCTAGTCAGAACCTAAATGGAACCTCGTACGCCAAGATTGCTCAGGCAGGTGGAGGTGCTGTTATAGGAACGCCCTAATGCGCTTGACACGCTAACTAGCAGAGATGGAGACTTGAATTCTCGCAATCTTCTCACTAGACCATTGCCCTCGCGACCCAGTCTAGACTGCTATAGCTCTGGATCGAATCCATCCATCTTTTTCCTGCGCCTCCATGGGGTTCCCGGTCGCCTGTGCAATCTCCAGTGCGCGTTAGGGTAGGGCATAACGCACAGAACGCCTCTCTTACAGCCCGTAGCCAACACCAGCTTTGTCTTTCCCTCGTTGAGCTATCTCGCGCGATGGATGCGGAGGTCAGACTCATCGTTCTTGTCGGTTGTTGGGATCCAGTGCCGTGTTTCCCACGGCTTGTCGAACAGCTGACTGACAAAGAGATCGACCTCGTCCTGCCGGGATGGGGCTTGCTTGATCATCCTGTACCAGACGTATCTTCGCAGCAGGTGTTCGTGGTACCCTTCTCTTCTCCAGGCCTCAGTCAGTGCACCGAGGCTAAGTGTTTGTCCTGCATTCGCCACGCCTTCTCTAGTCTGCTCTGGCTGGCGAAGATGGACTCGATTCGCGACCCACAGTCTTGTGTCCTCTTCGAAGGTATCACGTCTTCTTGGGCTAGGATACTCGCGCAGCATCTCAAGGATAGCCTTAATGGGGTCGGTGATGCTGCGAGGAAGTCGCCTAATGCAGGGCAGCTCCATCTGCCGTGGTGCATACACCCATAACACCTCCTCTCTTCTGTCGTCTTCATTGCGACGAATTTGCTGTCGAAGAACGGTGCAGCAATTCTCCAGTGCGAGACAAAAGCGAATCGAGAATCCATCTGCGTATCCCAAGTACAGGTTGAGGCTCTTCAGTGAAACGCCATCTGCGTATCTCGAGTACAGGTCGCGCCTCAGTGAAACGCTCAGATATCTCTGCAGCTCGCGCATGGGCCACGCTCTCGGGCAAGCTTTCTCGATCGCCAGAGAGCACAGCTCTTCGTACGGCAGGATGGCTAAGCCATAGTGGACCACGTCTTCAAGTCGGCCTTGCAAGCTACGCTCCCAGTCTACGTCAGCAAACTGCCAGGCATCGTGCGGGCCGACTATGGCTTCTAGGTCGATAGATACATGAGTCTCAGACTCGGCAGCACTGGGATGAGGGAGGAAAGGCGGGGTCGTGTGCTGTTCTTTCATCTCAGGTTGTGTCTAGACACGGTAAACCGCACCCAAAAGTAGACGTGCAATGTCTTCATATTCGAAGGACATGTAGCAACCAGTCGACGAGTTTATCTAAGTTCGCCAACGACTTCCTACATCAGCAGGCGCTTACTTGAGGGCTGCCTTCGTGTGCACTTGCACTGGCCTTCCGCCACACAGTACACTTGGCAGTATCGTGCTCATCACGTTGGAGGTACGGCACACATACAGCGAGAGTGATACGTAAGCTGACTTGGCACCCAATGTACATCGCCTTGCTAATGCTCTGCTGAAGACGCAAAGGAAAAGCCCAGTGTTCGACAGGATTGGATGTCTCTGGTGAACAGATATCAGCTTGCTGACGCTGGCTCGTCTCACGCAGCCGGCACGCACAGGTGTCAGCATGGTCGCACTGTGGAGCTGATCTCATGCTTGTAGAACTATCATATGAGCTGGCTATTGTAATTCTCAACAGGTTTTTGGTTTCTCTACGCGTACACATGCCTCCAAACGTGCAGAAGTCACCCCTCATGCCGATCGCGAGAGTTTCGTACAGACTCGCGAGCAAGGTTGGGTACTCACTAATCCTCTCGACTAGACGCCCAGATATCAATATTCGGCATCTCCTTTTATTATCTTCTGCCTTGTCGACAATCATTCTCGGAAACACTGAGATAATCCGACTTGAGAGGTACCGTGTTCGATGGGTTACACCTTTCCAAGCATGTCCGTCGACAATACAAGAGGTCCCAATTAGCTGTCTTCACTTCTCAATGCGTAGGCCCCCATCTCTTGGGAAAGTTCTCTTCAGCTCCTCCCACAGAACGGGTTTCTCTCTGTCTATGTACCTGTAGTCGGGTTTGGCCATGAAAATAGTCGAGGGCTGTGTGCTTTTGGCGAATTTAGTATTCGTGACGCTTTTTCCCGATAGACATGCTTTATGCTTGACCGGAACCCACTTGAAAATGTCCTGCCTTGTCACCACAGTTGCGGTTATCCAGTCGAATGCGTGATAGAGGGTCTCTTGTCCTGTCTCCTCGCCCCACCACGGGACCATTCTAGACATCAAGGGACTTTTCCCCAATAGTTCTTTGTATTGACAGCGCTCAAGTACGTATGGGCACGGGTCTTTCTCATCTTTTCCTTTGCAACATTCTGTGGGTACGACTAACATCTGGATCCGTTCGTCGACTATCTTTTTCAAGAAAGCGTTCGCAGACTCCGCGTCCTTTCCCACGTTGAACTGAGGCCTGCCCATTATGTTGCGATCGTTGGTGCGAGTACCCAGCATGGCGTAGACAGTTTTTGGTGGACCTTTTGTGTTCTTGATGTATTGTAGAGCCTCAGTGAGTGGTCCCCCAATGATTAGGCTTGCGTTTTTGACCTTATCATTGGCTTCGAAAAGATCCTTGATGTCAGTCGGCTCGGGTTTGGATGAATTGGGACCCATCTCCCCCATTTTTCGAGCGATGTATTGCTTGATTATAGCACGGAGGGCCGTTCGCTGTGTAAGCCCGCTCTAGGTATGATTGCTGATAATGCGTTCATATACCTTCCGCTCGTTATCATCGAAGTTGAACGCGTAGTCAGCCGCATGAAGTGCGTGACGCATGTCTGGCTCCTTGATCTTGGACAGAGATTTCGGATCCCAGAAGATCTCGTAGTCCTTGCGCTCCGGAAATTGTTCTTCTATGCACTCTCTGATACGCAGCTTCGAGACCTGCACGTATAGGCGAGTGTCCTTCTTAACTTCTGGATCCGAAAGAGTGGCGTCGGGTTTGAAGAACTTTTTCCATTCTTCTGGGACTTGCGGCCAGACTTGCTATCAGTCAGGTAACTCAGTTCGAACTGACTGAACTGACTGCCAAGACTCAGTTCAGTCAGTCAGTTCGTGAGGCTGCTGGACGTCAGTTCAGTCAGTTCAGAGGCCTCTAGACTGACTGAACTGACTGACGTTGGACTGACTTTAGCTACTTCAAAGCTAAATGTGGCAGTTGTAGTAGCCACCTCTCGTATGGCGCTTAGGCTGCATTGATATGACGCTAGTCCCAATATATGTATACGCTAGCTTTATATAGATTAGCGCTTCTGTCATAAAGTCAATCAGAGCTTGTAGAATTCTGCCTGTCGCAACTAGCAAGCTTTACGCGTCGCGTCTACTACAGCTACACAACGCTACAATACTGTTACCACAATCTTTTTAGTGTACTTTATGTCAACTCCCTCAAACTCAGGCCTTCGCCGCCTCGTAGAATACACCCCGCTTACCTCTCCTCTACCATCACTGTCAAACGCGCCTACTGTTGGCGATATTGCGAGCGACGCGCAGGCTGACGCGCCCGTGGCAACACAGGCGGACTGCCTTGAGGACGACAACGACGACAATTACGCTGGGCTTGATTTCAAGCGTGTGCCGTACCTTGAGCGGCGCCAAACTGAGCACAATGGGCGTGGCGGGCTAAAAAGCTGGATCTACCGCCACGGCTGGGGCGTCTGGCACCGCAAGCACAAGAAGAACTACTGGCTTTGTCGCTACTGCCACCAACGACGTCAGCAAAAGGCTTGCTACGAGGCTGACAGCACCACGAATGCTGGCCGACACCTGTCAAGCAACAGGCCTGGGCACTTACTTGGACCTGACGGACCGATACCAATCGCTAGCCGGGAGGGCAATATTATGGGCGCATTAGCGAAGTCGCAAGTACACTTAATGAGGTCTAGAGGAATAGAGGTCTCCCAAGAGGTTGGCAACGAGATGGCAGCAAGCTTTTCAACCTCTCGGTTTCATGACGCGCTGAAGGACTGGGTAGTTGCTGACAACCAGAGCCTCCGTGTAATAGAGACGCCGCAGTTTCAAGCCATGATCGCAGCTGTAAGCCCGATAGCTAAAGCTCTCCTTTGGCGAAGCCACCAGACGCTCCGCGACCATATTATTGCCGAGTACAACACATACATTCCAGCTGTTGCTGCACAACTCCGCGAAGCCCAGTCGCTTATACACGTGTCCTTTGACAACTGGACTATAACTAGTGGGCAGTACGCTTTCACTGGCCTCTGCGTGCACTACCTAAACAACGAGGGCAAGCTAGTTGACCACCTGCTTGGCCTGCCAGAGCTACATGGAGCACACACTGGCAATAATATCGCCTCTATAGCAGCAACAATACTTCGGCTATTTGGCATAAACAACGCAAATATTGGGTACTTTGTGCTTGATAACGCGAGCAATAATGATACTGCTATTAAGTCTTTAGCAGAGGAGTTTGGCTTTACCGCAAGCGAGCGACGGCTGCAGTGCTGCTGCCACATACTTAACCTAGGCGCGCAATTAGTAATCTAGGGCAAAGACCGTAGCGCATACGAGAACGACACTGCCCACCTTGACGACGAGGAGAAGTATACGGATGAGTGGCGCAAGTACGGCCCAATTGGCGTTCTTTTTGACGTAATTGCGTCTATCTGCACGCCTCAAACTCGACAGCTACTAGAGCGCCTGCAGCGCGAGGAAGCAGAGTCTCTAGGCGTTGCAGCTAGCGTGCGACAGCTTGTCAAGCCTGTTAAGACCCGCTGGAATAGCTATTTTAACACCTTTGTGCGCGCAGTGGAGCTACATGGACCTATTAATAGCTATATTAAGTATAAGCTTGAGGAGCATAGTGCTGCAACAGCACCCTTACAACACTAGAAGAACCGCGAGCAGCTGCCTGCTGCGCAGCCACGACTATACATACACGAAGGCGGCCTAAGCGGCAAGGACTGGGCGACAATACGAGAGTATATTCAACTTTTTGAGCCATTTGCTGAGGCTACACGGCTGCTAGAAGGCCGCGGCAGACATGGCCGCCACGGCGCCATATAGGAGGTTCTAGTCACATTTAAGTGGCCTCTTAACCAGCTTAAGGCTCTCAAAGACCGCCTCTTATCAGGCGACTGATCTCCAACACAATAGGACGCTACGATAGAGAACACAACAAGAGCGCACGTAGGATTGGTTGTCTTCCTCAACCTGTTCGACGGATAACGGGACGATAATTGTTCAATCGTAATTCGGGTACGTCTAATCCTTCCATCGGTTGAGAAACTTTGCCATGTCGTCGGTTGGGTTCGGCGCAGGCGCGACCTGAGCTGATATTAGCCACACGAACACCAGCTGCACCGCCTGGTAGCCAATGCATGGGAAGTGACTTACAGTGTTCTCTCGGCTTTCAACTGAGAAGGTCTGACTCTGTGTGAGTGTAGTCTGAACCTTGGGAATCGGCAAGTTCGTGGTTGCAATGACGACGTTACTTGAAGGGTATAGTGGCTTCGTGTTCGTGGCAGTGATGCGTGTAGGGGGGATGGGCTGCATGGGCGCATATCTTGTAAGCCCAGTCTGCATTGTGTACTCCATATCGTATTGGCCTCCTGCTGGATCCGGCACAGCGTTGTTTTTGCCTGTCTCGTCTACGGTCTTGGGTCCAGCGGTGCCGCTGATGTCCGGAAGGGCGGACTGCACAGCGGCGGGAAACACGCCGGTCATGCCTGTGTAAACGAAGCGATCGGAGTACGTTGTGAGCTGGCCACCCGCTTTGGCGACGGCAACCATCTTGAGGAAGCTGTGGAGACTGTGTTAGTACACACTGAATGCCAAATGCGAGGTGCACGGGGACGTCCGTACTAGGCTGGTTTGTCTGTCTTCCCTCCTGCGCCTGCCGGTACCATGCCTGAAGCTGTGCTGCCCGTTGCGAATGTACCCTGGGTTGTAATGACCGCCACTTGGATCTGCTCGCTGGGATCATTTCCTCCCGCGATGAGGAACAACTGGTAGCTCAGCAGGTCTGCGAGGGCCGGTCCATCTCCACCTTCTTCCCATTTGGCAGAGAGCGCACTCCCAGCCGTGAGCTTTGCACCAGCAGCTGGCTCTGTGAACGAGATGCCCGCGATTGCTAGTGGTGCTAGGGCCGCTAAGGCAGCGAGGGAGATGAAGAAACGTGCCATTGTTGCGGATTGTTAGAGGTAGCGAGCGACGTGTCGAACAGCAGCGGGGCGAGGAGCGCGAGGCGCCAGACGTGCGCGGTATGAAGGCGTCACCTGGGGCACAGCAGGTGGGCGTGGGCGATCGTGGTAGCGTGCGCGGGTTGGTATGAGTGGTCGGAGGTGGAGGTGGAGTGTGCGGGCCGTTGGGTGTGGTGAAGGTTGAGCTTGGTCGGAATCTTGGAATCAATCAACTCCGCCCAGGTCGTGGTGGCCAGGGGGCGATCGCCGCTGCCGCGTGGACTAACGTTAGCCCCCATCTGGCAGCGTCTTGCATTCCTCGGCAGCTACCCTCGAGGTCTGCACATCACAGCAAGGCAATCAATGTACTCTGGCTGGCTAGAAGCTCTTCGTATTCTATCGCTTCGTATACAGCATAATGGCTGTGGTCAGTCCGTGTCCAAGGACATGTAGCTTCCATTAATGCCCTGCAGAGAGCGCCTCGGGCTCGTTGCCTGTTCCTGAAGACCCTGCTTTTATCCGACCCGCCATCGTCTCCAACACCAGACTGTGACTCGACCAAGTCTCGCTACAAAAACAGCGGGTATACACACTAGTCTCCACCTTCCCTCCATGCACCTTGTTGGTGATCATGAAGGACAATCAATTTCCTCCCGCCAAGTCCAAAGCTGAGAGGCTCACTGCCCAAACGCCGTCGCATGCTCAAATGGGGATATCCAGATTTTATCGAACAAAGGAGAAGTACCGGGGCCAAGCCGACGCGCTCAAACTGCCTGTTCACGCCGCATCTTTGGAGATGCAAGCTTCAAGTTGAACGATGGCGGTAGTCTACATGTCATCGTCGCTGCCTGTCCCGCTTTTTGCAACTGAACTGTGAGATCCTTCAACTTTTCTGGCGTAAAGATCTGGACGTCGAATGAGAGCAGGAACTCTACACAAAGCTCCAGCCGACTAAGCGAGGCCTCGTCAACACCTCCAACCGCGGCGAATCGCTTTTGTGGCCACCGATGGTCCTCCAGGGCTTTCATTGCAACCAATGCACATGCGAGAATCAGTCGATGCATGGTGCGGTACGTAAGTGGGACGCTCCTATCGATGACGCATAATCGGAGCATGTAGGATCCTGCCGCTAGCCAGACAGCTGTCGATAGCGGGCAGAACTTTTGTATCCGGTTCATGTACTCTTCCACGCCGACTTTGGGTACGCTTTTCGAGAAGAATTTCCTCGCCATATTCGCCCGTTGCACCGACTCTGGCTGCGCACCGTGACCAACATCATGTATGGTGACAGGCTCGTCGTGACCCGCTTCTGGTGGGGCCAATTCAGTGGGCTGGTGCCTCTCTTTTTCGGCGGGAATAGGTGTTGCAGGTCTCGACGCGGTTCGCCTATGACTCCGCAATAGATGATTCTCCTTGCCACCTGGTGTGCCCGGTCGAGATAGTGGCGGTGTTGCTGGCACATCGCCCGCTGCGTTTGCGAGAGCAACGACCGAGCGGACTATCAACTTCATTGCAGTCTCTCGTGACATTGTGCAAACATCGAGATCTTCGGCGTTGATCGGTGGTGAGGGCGCATCTTGTAGACTGAGTTCCCCAAACTCCGGGAGAACGCCAGCGTCGCCGGCTGGGTTTGGTGCTGAGGGAGGATCCATGGTTTTTGGATAAGAAATGACCGGTGCAAGCACAAGGTGCCTTGGGTGCACGGTCTTGAGTGGAGGTGCTGAATAACACACTTGGATCATTTGGCCACGTGCAGACTATCTTGCCGAAATCTACCGAAAGTGGTGGTGTAGGATGTGGATGAGGTTACAATGTGTAGTTGAAAGCCTGAGGCTGGCGGTTCCGGGCGAATCAGTGTCGTGATGTTAGCCTAATTTACCACTTGACAGTTGGCAGGTGACAGTAGAAAGGGTTGGTATTCGTCTTGTGGGTAGAGCGTCCTCGATGTATGTGACAGGTCGTTTGACGTCTGCAAGAGTCGAATGAGTGGTAGGAGAGGTGTTTGTTGTTGCGTGAGGAAAGAAGTATGCAAGGTGTGTCAGAAGACTGTCAAGATTCGACGATGCTTGGGCGGGCCAGCACTATTAATGGCGGACGGGGTAGGTAGTCTAGCTCGGAGCGACGGCGTCTACTTTAACGGTCAAGTGACGCTAACAAGAATCCGCTGTGCACTGAATGGAAGCTGGTCGGAAGAGCTTCTGCGGGCAAGATTCCGAATTTCAGGAAAGTAAAGCTGCAAGCTGCAGCCAGTCAGGTAGCGTGCCAACGGCTCATGTAGCTGCTATTGCTGCCAACACGCCATCAGCACCGGCGTCAAGGCACGGTGATATGGGGTGTAGTAGTGCTGTGCTAGCCACGAGCAGGATATACGTGGAGCGCTGGTGGCTGCGGGAGGGCGAGGTGAGGACCGTGAGGCGGGTCTCGTGGACTGCAGAAGAAGGCTAGATCGTTGGAGATGCCGGGCCGTGAGCAGTAACAGGCAGAAGGCGCGCAGTATGCCCTAAACAGCGTGCATCCTTTGAGACGAACGCAGGACGAAGAGCGAAGACGCAACAGGAGGCTGGGGTAGCTGATTGGCGGTTAATTGGTCTTTAAGTAACAGCGACGGGACGAGGCCCATGCAGGTGTTTGGCCGCTGGCGGAGAGAGGTCCGAGTGTGCGGTTGTGCTGCGTGGAATTGGGACCTGTACTGCGGGGCAGGCGCGGTCAGGGTCCAGTAGGCCTGGTGCATGGGGAGCCCAACGAGTCGAGCACACGCTGTGACGGCCCACTGGAGTTGCGTTGCTCGTGGATTGCTCGTGAGGGCATGCGGAGATTGACCAGAATGCGGAGGAAATGCGGCCGTGTGGGCCAGACGCCAGACAATACTGTATCTTTGTACTATGCACGCATCGAGACCCGGGGTGGCCCTTCAGCCGCGGCATCTACTTCGGCTATGCCAACCGCTCCTCCTCATTCGCACTGTTTGACTCTACAACACCATCTGAAGAGCTCTTTGCTGTGGTGACAATACTCAGTCAGCTGGCCGACGAGGAGGCTTGCTTGCCACGGCGATGCTACTGCAGTTTCGAGCAGATTGGGTATAATGCAAGCAGCGGCAGCCTACAACAGCACACCCTCTTAGAGTAGCGACGCCTCCACTGTCCAGCCTCTGGCCAGCATCGGTACACCATATGCACCGCGGAGCCGGGACGCGGTGACACAAATTCTACGATCGTCAATCTTGCAGCCAATCGACTCTGCATGTATGCAAAGCCCCAAATTCAGCCGTAGGATATTCTGGGGTAAGGTAGCAGGAGCATGTGCTCACACCTTGGTGGCGTGGTTCATTGGTGAGTGACCTACTTCCTGACAGCTGTCATAGATCGATCGACTCTCTCAAACGTATTCCTGAACCCTTCAAAACAGGATGCTAAGACATCCTACTGACCACCGGGCCAGGGGGCGCTGTCCAGATATCTGGAGTCATTGCGCTAGCCGAAGGCTTGACGGCCGCGGACTCCTAGCGTACCACACATGGGCAGTGACATGAACAGGACTCTAGCAAGCTGCACATGCAAGATGACAGCTACACAAACTACCAAGCTACCTATGCTATTCAAATCTTCTACACAAATCTACCATACTATGCACACGAGCCTGCAGATCTCAGCAGACACACGAATACTCTCGACGTTCCACATGTTTGCACACGTCCCCGCTCTTCCACGCTATGCACACCCCACCAAGAACCCTCTCCATCCCCCAATAGAGTACCTATGGTATATCCCCCAAAAGCCCAACCCCTTGATCTCCGATCCCACACGCAATCATACATACACTGGCTCCTCAACAGTTTTACTATGTACACTCCTACAGCATATTAGCGCAACATTACCCACGTCGCCTGCGCACTAGGGGCAGTTATACGTCTGTGTCCCTGCATCAACCCCTCGTGGACTACGTCACTGCGCAGCTCATGCCCTCTATGTAAGTGGTGGGTGGTTTACAAGGATATGTATATTTCGAGTAATTGTGTTGTTGCGCAATTATCGTTCGTCCCCATAGGTACTTGTCGCTGGCATGGTTCAGTTCGGTACATGTTCGCGGTTCACAATGCCAGACCCGTTTGGCGTGATTACTCCAACTACAGCGCATTCATTGGCAGCTATATGGTGCGTGCGTGCTTCATTATACACAGGCGCCCCCAGACATTGTCTGGTGATTCGCGTCAAGGGACAGAATAACATGTGAGAGTAGAAGTAGCATAATATACAATCCTCTCATCACAACATCCATTATGCTGAAGCCAAACAAAAAGAAACCTCCCGTGCACATACTGTATAAAAGTCATCTATGCGTAACTTTGTAACAAAACAAACAAACACTCATCTCCGACATTCTCGTCTGCGTGTAAAGTTGATTTGGCAGAATATTTTACATATCCCATCACAATATCCACTAGACTACGTATTCGTATATGCCGTTAGCCTCACTACCCAGACCCCATTGTGCCGAGTAGTGAAATAATTGGGGGGTTTTATCATGTGAATATCGCGAAAAAAAAAACCCTGGTTTGTATGGTATATATATGTTTAGTGTGACATAAATGCGGCCCGAGTATACGACGTATTAGAGGCCTGGTATGGCAATGAGTTATATCGCAGGTATTTGTTCAGTATAGATCATGCATGCACCCTCTCCGCAATAGACAGTATGGTATCCGCGGAATCCCTTGTGAACCCCGCAACTTTGATAAATGTAAACTTACTGCCTCGTTCCTCCACACCAGGGTAGAGCATAGTATATATGCCAAAACAAGAAAATTCACAGCGTCAGAGCTAGAGCCTCAAATACTTGAAATTGTGCATGGATCCCTCACAAGTCTTATTTTCAATGGTGACTGACCAATAGACTACACAATATGAACATATGAAAAAGATGGCCAGTAGTTGGCTTACCTATACAAGGGCGGAGATGGTTCACTTGTCTCGCCCACCAACGCGGCCACGACCTCTCTGTATCCATTGTGTACGCTTGCCCGATTAGACAAGGCCCCTTCAGGCGCATATACGACTGCAGTGCGTGTATATAACGTCGACTGAGTGATTCGCAGGGAGCCACGAGTCGATACACCCACTCGCCACACTCAGGGTAAAGTCTCGCTTGCACCGCGCGAAATACGAACCTCTACCTGAGGATTAAGCTACACATATATAATCAGAATGAAACTTCTCTCTCGCCCAGAACAAGCAAAATAACGACGCCAAACAACCGATGAGGCTGATATATGGTCGCCTTGTCAAGCAAAAAAGCCCATCTATACTTGACTCACTCTGGCCCTCTTCCTCGTGCTCCCTGGTATCACACTAGGCCCACTACGTGACGGCCCATCATCCCCACCCCCACGCTTCTTCTCTTGCTGATCAAGCACCAGCTGCAGCACATCGTACGAGAACTGCGGGAACTCGAGACACATGGCCCTAAACTCTGGCTCTGCATCGTGGCGCAGGCTGTAGGACCGTGTGGCCCAGAAGGCGGCAACTGGCTTGCGGATGGTTGCATCTCGGGGGTTGGACTCCTTGTAGACGTAGCGGGCGTAGGCGAGCTCGCCTTTTGCGGTAGAGGCAGTGCGGTGGATTTTTGAGTGTGCGAGGGATTTGAGCTCGGGGAGTTGTAGGCGGTCGGCTAGGGTGTAGATGCGGGCGTGGACGAGGAGGCCGAGGCCATCGTCGTCGGCGGGGGGTTGGCGCGGGTCCTTTTCGAGGGGCGCGTCGCGCGCTGAGGAGGTCTTCTTGGGGAAGTACTCGCCGGTGTAGAGGTACTCGACTACGGAGCCCATGGCATCGACATCGCAGTCTGGAAAGACAATTTGTCGAGGCTATGGCTCGTCAGTGGAAGGATCTGTATGGGTTACAGAGAGGAAAGGTCATACTCCGCCTGGTGAGAGGGCGTCAACTTGCTTCGCGAACTCTGGTGATTTAACAATGACTGCCTGATGGGCTGAGTATGTGGTTCGGCTCTCCCCTGATCCGACAATGACTTCGATAATTGGGCTCTTCATTAGACTATCATCCTGTTAGTACTTTGAGTATTCGCAGACCCAGCGTATAGGCGCAAAGTTCAACATACAAGGCAATTGCTGCCGCAACCCTTCCTCAACTGTCGCCCGCGTCTTGAAACGAACATGGCACTCACTCTGCGAACAACACCAGCTTCGGCGCCTCGGGCTCAATCTCTGTCAGCCCAGCATCTTCAGCCGGCGCGTCACCCCCGCCCTCTTCCATCTCTACATCGGCCACAGGTGTCTCCTCGACCGGTGTCTGCTGTTCGATATCCGCCATAGCGAAGGGGTGTATGCGATAACGAGTGGATGTTTGCGGAAGCTCGGTTTACTTTCTGAAAGCTCAAAAGAAAGGCTGTGCGATTAAGTGGGTAAGAGCGTATGTAATGCAGTGCCAATTGCAAGAGAAATTAGGATGGCAAAAGGAAGTGTTCAATCTGGAGAGATTGCGCGTGCTGAACAGCGATGGGCTGACTTACAGTGTGCGTGTGTGCGAGTGGTGGTGGTTCGAGATGGCTGGGGAGCTTGGACGCGGCCTTCCCCTTCGAGGGGATCGGGAAGCTCCAGGATCCCCGGCAGCCCGCGCGCCCTCATTGCGCTAACGCAGGAACGCCTTGGCAGAGGTGAGCTGGTGAGTTGGCTGACCCAAGCCCGCCCGTGTTGACGGACACAGCGGAGGATATCTTATCTGATCTTCGAGGGGGTATAATCATATGGGGGTGCAGATGGGTGACGCGCAAGTGATCCCGCAAAGCTGCAGCTAAAGCTATGCACCTAGCCGAGCTAGCTGTGTCTGTAGTGCCCTGGCACAGAGTGAATGTCATGTCATTGGTATTATTGTGATGAGATCCCGCGCCTGGTGTAAATGCTATATCCTCTAAATTACGCCATTTGGAAATGTACATGAGCTTTCGACTATATCTAGCATGGACTGTACATGCAATATCTATATCCTTCCACCCTTCTCGTGGAACCGCTCCCCAGTAGTCGGCACTGGCTTATCCACCCGCAACACATACAGCAGCAAATCTTCCAGCGGAATAAACACATAAAACACCTTGTTGAGCGCAAAGCTCAGGAAGACAAACACTGTCGCCAGCATGGCGTCCATGAAGTAGTGGTTCGCCGTGGCAACGATGACAGTCAAGATAAAGGAAGGGTATCCAACGCCGAGAACAAGGTAGAAAATTTTCCAGAAAACGGATTTGCGCACTTCGCCGCGCTCGAGGGTACGGCGGAAGAGGCCAGAGTGGTAGATCATGGTCATGCCGATGCAGAAGGCGTATCCAAAGTGCATCGATGGCATGGCGGCGAGCTGGTTGACGAATTTCCCGCTCATCCATACGCTTTGCGCGTCGTCATGGCGGACCGTGTCGAGGAAGCCGTATTCTTTGGGGAGCAGGCGGGGGGGCATGCATGGGTATATGACAAAAGTAATGAATGCGCAGAAGTTGGTAAGAGTCAGGGTTCGGCGGGCGACGGCGAAGGTGTCGAATGAAGGAGCGACATAGTAATACCAGCAGATGAAGCTGTTCACGTTAGCAGGTGTTTTAGACATGTGCACGTGGTGTGCTCACCCAACGGTTCCAGGGATGTGGATGAGCGCATAGCACTTATTCAGCACCGTGAGCATATCCTGGTGGCCGTGCATGAACCACTGTTGCACATCGCGCTCCCTGACTGGGAACAAGAAGCTCAGGAAGCCGTACTCCTCGGCTTCCAGTACAGCGATGCCGTGCTCCTGCGCTACATCCCAGATTCCCCTTCCGGCGAAGAGTTTACTCGAAAGGATCGAGGTCATGCGATAGAATGCGTAGTTGATGATCCAGTAGAACATTTCGATTAGAAAGGGAAAGCGTTGAAGTATGCGGCTGTGGATGTTCTTGCGGAATCTCGAGGTGTTCGGGGTAGTGAACTTCCAACAACAGATGCTGCGTACTTTGGGTGGACTTTTCGTTAGGAACGTCTCGTCAAAATCGTTGTCGCTTTCGCTACCCGGTGAGAGGAGGCGGTCGGTGGACAGGCCCGGGTCGCTGTCGAGATAGCCATTTTGCGCCGATGTTCGATCGAATATCTTGTAGTCTCGTTTGCGGGTCATGAACATGGCAAAGAATAATATGCTTGCTACCATCTGGGCGCGCAACCACTGTCAGTATCTGCTACTTCCAGATCAGAGAGCCTTGGGTGGCTTGTCATGACGTACTACTGGTTCGCACCATCCAGGCAGTTTCCATGCGGGTTTGCTGTTCCACTGGCCATCGTCGGGAACGGTGAAGTTGGGCATGTCGTATGGCGAATTCGCAAGATCAAAACGGCGGTGTGCGAGAGGGCTGCCCGAGACCAGCGTCCATCTATTCCCTCGACGGCAAATATCTCTTCCAGGCGCTGAGCAAATGAGGACGGGGGCCGCGAACAGGCTGACGTGGTTCTGCGAGGCGGGTCGTCGTCGTCCTGGGGCACGAGCGGGATTCAGACGGCGTAGAGCGAAGTCACCAAAAGAGCGACAAGAAGGCAAAGGAGGGGAAGGAACGCTTCGCGTGTGAGGACGCAGGATGGAGCGAATGTCAGCCGGTGTCTTCCATGCCAAGCAGAATGAATGGCCCCCGGGTGTCAAAGCTTGCGCAGGCTGTATCAGGCGATCCACTTTTACTCCTTCGACCTTGTTACCTGCGGATGCTCGGGCGCTTTCTGGGTCCGCCGCTTACCTGCGCAGATTCGGGCTTCTCCCACCAGTGTACAGCCACGACAGTTGGTGTTTTGCAGTCTCCATCCATTTGGCACCTGCCCGTGGTGTCAAGCGTCGTCGCGTGTGCCCTCTCGCGGTGTCGCGTGCCCGCTCGGCGGTCGGCGGGAAGGGCTAACGCCACCAGCCTATCGTCACGGGAGGAATGTGGAAGCGCAGCCTCTCAGGCGGGAAGCAGCATAGCCTGGCCAGGCTGGTGCAAATGACCGGCTCGCTTCGTCCGAAGCAGCGCATCGCTCCCCAATCCAGGCCAGGTTTTCCTTCTTTGTCTGCAGCCCTCGCTACGCCCTCGCTCTTGTCCACATGGGCGCGCTGGCAAGCCTTGCGGGCCTCGCCTCCCCGAAATTGGCTGCCCACACACCAGACCGACCCCCCCTTGCCTGTTCGCTGGCGACGCGCCGAATCGACCTCGAATCACTGTCGAGCGCGGAGCGCGGTGCACAAAGTTTGGTCGCACGTCGGGCCTTGGCACTCTGCCCCCTCCAAGGTTCCGCGCCCTGATTTGCCTTTTGTCCATGTACCGGTACACCCTACCAAGCTTCTCTCCGTACGGCCTGGCCAGCTGTCCTTTGCCAATCTCCACAGCCCCCTTTGGTGTCGTGTGCAAACTTACCGCCAACCTTGCTGCAACACCCGCCGAGACTTGTGCTGACGTCGAATTGCAGTCGGCCTTCAGAAAGGGGTGGAAAGCTTCCACAAGCGAATACGACACAATGCGGATTCCGCTGTCACAACGAGCCTACTCCATGCCATTTTTACCCGCCATCCGTGTGTTCCGCACCCGACGAATAGCATGTTTCAGCCCTGCCCGTTATACGGCCAGCTATCGTGCCCGATACGTGGGCCTTGGCATTGTACTATGACGATGCTTCCGAGGTCCGCAGCGGACTTGGTGGTGCTCATTGCTTCCTTGAACTTTCAGTGCATGTTTTGTTCTTGCACAAGAACCACCAAGCGGGGCTGTGTTGCGCCCAGCGTTCCCCCAAAACCCCGGACCGACTGTCAGGACAAACCGCTCAGATCAGATCAGATCGACTCGGGTGGCATATGCTGCTGCCTGTTGTTTGCATTTGTCGTTGCGAAACACCAATAGTATATGCAGGAGAAGCAAGTCAGACGACCACCACACGACGCATTGCTGACTCAACCGTGCAGACTTGCCAGCTTGAGTTTCAGGAAGACAGACAGTGCAGCAAATGATTTTCGTCTACAGAAGTAATCTGCTCAAAGCGAGACATGGATTTGCTTCTTGGGCCCACCTTTGTCCTCCCCGCAATTTGCCTATTGGCCTTCCATTGTAAGCTGCAATGCTGCGGCCATGCACTTCGCAAAAAGCCACTTAAAAAGAAAACGATGAATCACAGACTGCAGTAGTTCATGAGAGCCGTTATACAAGGCGTTCCATGCTTTATTTTTCTTCTTATCCCAATACATGGGACATTGCCTTGCAAACGAATTTAGGTCAGCTAGCCCAGATATCGCAGGACCCTAGGCAGCACAGTAACATCAAGTAACGTAATGTATGCCGGAAGAGAATTGCAAACCTTATAACGAACATCTTGCCCCATCACCAATACCTACTCTGACATTTCAAGAAGTAATAATACCAGCATCCGTAATTGACTGGTGACATGCTGAGTTGGCTTTCAGCAAAGGCGTTTGAGCTGCAAGGTGAATCTTGGCCATCAGGACACACAGCTCAAGCCGTGGTGCAAGTCCCATAGGCAACACAGCTAGACGCAGAACGTGTACATTGCATCATCAGAGGCGGCTGGCAACTACTTGATGCTATGATCTTGCCCACCTTCAGTGACGAACTCCTAATGGCTGGAATCAGTCTATCCCGGCCTAGAGGACACATGAGAGCCTCCTGCATAAAATTTATGCATGGCCAGCAGAACTCACGACTACGAATACATGAACAGTCGAAATTCCTGAATTCCTTCACGTCACGATAGGTAATCGTTCTCCAGCACAAGGTACGGACAAACATGGCATCCCGCCTTCAAGAATCTGAAAATTCCACACTCAGATACTTGTCACATTTGGAATGCACTTGGACAAGTACCGTAGGAGTCATTATAAATAAATCACCAGTTCAGTTCAGGGCTGGCTTCTCTTTTGAGATAGTGTCTGAATCATACACACTTATGCGGAAAAGATATGATTATCTCATGGATTATGTTACCGAACCCGGAAACTTTCGAAGTATCACCACACCCACATATGTCTTATGTGCCTGTGTTTAGTTCCCATGGCTTAACCTCGACACATTTTAGAACGGCTTAGGCGAAGCGGAGAAGTTGTTTGTGGGAGCTGGTCACGGGTCGGGGCTTACACACTTTATACATCTCAGACTACGCTCCATATTTGGATATAGTTCTTTCGCGAGTAACTTACTTTCGGAATTCATGCGCCATGTGAGATATAGGTTTGCATACTAGTAACAGCTCATGGAAGTCTTTCCATCTGGAACTTGCTCTCATATGACAACAATGCCTAATAACACTTCCTCAAAGACCGGTACTGAAGCCCATGTTTCGATCAAATCGACATTTGACCATGGACTTCACGATTTCGAAATCAATTCGTCAGCAAAAGTCTAAATGTCTGTATTTTCGAGCGTCACGGCTCCACACCATCCATCTCTGCCAGTACGATTTCAGTTAATTGCCATCAAAGATAATGAACCTCGTTCCGCGCTCATTGGAACAAGATTATGAGAGGGGATAAGTATGTATTCCCCGCATGACAGCGAAGATCTACTAGTGCTAACTTGATATCGCACGTTAATGTGGCTGTCTTATTTTTAATTTCCGAAGAGTTGTATTAAAGATACGTACAATCCCATACATATCTCAAGTCCTATGCTCATGCCAGAGCTTGAAGACCACCCACCTTCCCAACCGCAGTCATGAAGCTCCATGTATACACATTTCGCAGTGCTAGAAGCGGCGTAGAGACATAATTCCCTCTTTTGTGCTCTGTTTTCACGTCGATATCTGCACCATGACATGGTGTTGATCGGACTTTGGGAAGCTGCTTCCTTCTCGAGGATGAGAGTGAGGAGGAGAATGTAGGTGGAATCGAGGTACATGAGAGGTAATTTATACCTCATGTCAAGAGCAGATTCCGCCTTTCCCAACCAAAAGCGAACCAGGTCGTTCGTTCCACTTCTTAATACCGGGCAAGTAGCATGATTCTCCTATCACACCACAACCCCAACTCCAAGCTTTTTGAGCAGTCATTCGTATAATCCGCGCAGACGCGAAGAACATCCAGTCGTCATCCGCCTTTTTGGCAGTCTCGAGAGCGCCGCCAAATATGTAGTCGTACGAATCCGTATTTCAGAACCACCACAGCTCTCCACACCATATTACGAAATCCATCAAGTTTTTTCGAACCTTTGACTTCAAAGGCGATGGAGGATGTAGGAAACATCAACCTGTTCGTGTAGATTGAAATAACCCAGCCCTGCCATTTCCATTGCAAATAATCGGAGCTGACATTGCAATCACCAGTCGCTTTCCGCGCTCAAGCTCGTCACACACATAGTGCGGTTGATCGCTCATTTATTCTGAAACTTCGACGGATTACTTCTACACGTTGATGTTTGTTGCCGTTTTTTTTCTTTCTCCTTTCTTTTTTCTTTAAACAAGTGAGAATCCTTCTCAACACCATGTGCAGGTAGGCAGAAGTATTTCGATATCCAGTCCCAGCAGCCGTGCCTATGTATAGCAGTCATCGTGCAACCAGTGCATGCGAGACTTTATAACCTCTTACTCACACAGCCCAGCCCATCGAAAGCCAAATCAACAGCATTTCGCTCCCAGAAACCTCACATAAACATTACGCTTCAATCCTGGTAGCTTCTACCACTCTCTGCCATGCGCATACCTTGCTGAACATCTTTGATATCCCCTTCTTCTCTTATGCATCAACCACATCCTGATTTTGAAAATCAATTAATCACCTCTGTAAGAGGAATGAATACGTAAGACCATCTGCATCTACATCCACATCTCTTGCATAAACCCACTAAATTCAGTTGCACATACAGACAGACTGCGCAGGAACTTTTGAATCACGAATGACACGAGTAAACACGGATGATGCCTTCTCGGCTACATGATCGATGCAGCACTTCATAGAGGCGGCATTGGACCAAGACAAGAGTACTGTAGGTGAACGAATCATACGTCATACGCAATCAAGAAAACAGCTTAGGTGTATCGTCATTCATGTCTCATTTCATTATTTAAAATACCGATCCTCGTCAGTTTTCGTGGGTCCATCAACGATCCGACTGGCAAGACCATAACTCGGTGTACTTTTCTTCCTCTACCAGGACAGAGTCCGTGTCTATTCCATATACCGTACACCTAGGAGGAGCCGCAATGGCGCCCAATCCTAGAGTTTTCCAACGGATATTCAGCTGCTCTCCTGGACCTTCTTGACGATGGGTACGAGGCGCTCGAAGAGAGGGTGACCCTTCTCGATACCGTTGACCTTGACGACAACATCCTCGGCGGAGTTCTCCTTGAGGATCTTGGCGAGCTCAGCCGACTCCTCGTCGCCCTCGACGTTCTGGAAGCGGTAAGCCTGCTCGACGGCGCCGAGGAGGGCGTCGACCTTGTCACCGCGCTCAGCAAGCTGGGCAGCGGGGCCAATGAAGCGCTCCTTGCGGGAGAGCTTGCGGAGAGGAGCGCGACCGACACGCTCGACGTTGTCCTTGAGGACTGGGTTGGAGATACGCTTGACGATCTGGTCGACGTAGTCTTGCTGCTCCTGGGTGCTGACACCGTGCTTGTTGACGATCAAGTGTGCAGTCTCCCTGACGGCGTCACGGACAATGTCGTGGAGCTTCTTGTCCTGAAGGACCTCGTGGATGTAAGGGATCTTAGCCTGGTGTCCATAGTAGGCAGCAGTGGCATGTGAGGTGTTGACGGTGAAGAGCTTGCGCTCAATGTATGGCTCAAGGTCATCGACGTAGTGAACGCCCTTGATCTCAGGCTTCTTGCCGCCATTCTCGAATGGCTTCTGCTCGACGCACCACTCGTAGAACTTCTCAATCTTGACGTTGAGGCCAGCGTTGGCGTCCTGTTGGGGCACAATACGGTCGATAGCCGAGTTGGCAAAACGCGCCTTGCTGTCAATGTTCTTCTTTGTCTCGTCGCTTAGCTTGCCCTCGATGAAGCCCCTCCATGTAGTTGTGGCGTTGATGGCATTCTCGCAGGCAATGACGGCGATGGGGTAGTCGAGTGTTCGGGCCTCGATGGCCTTGGCAACGGGCTCAGCGACGAACTTGAGGATGTTGGGGCCGACGGCGCAGGTGACGACGTCAGCGGAGGCGATCTCTTGGATGACCTTGTCCATCTCGTTCTTGGAGTTGATGGCCCGGTAGTGGTCGATGGTGAACTCGCGCTCGCCATCGTCACCGATCTCGGTGACCGTGTATGAGGAAGACTTCTGGAGAGCCTCGATGATGCTGTCCATGACATCGACGAAGACGACCTCGTAGCCGGCATTGTGGAGGAACTCGGCAACGAAGCCACGGCCGATGTTGCCTAGGGAGATCAATAGGTAGTTCCCGATTACTGAACGTGATCGCTACGTACCACCGCCGAAGTGAACTGCCTTCTTGTCGTAGGCCATGTTGTGTGGTTGTGGGGTTATATAGGTAAAGGTTCTTTAGGTGATAACTGCAAGGAGACTGTCAATTGAGCTGTCCTCGGAGCTTGTGGTGAGAAAGTGTAGGGGGAGGATGGCAAGATTTTCGGGGCGGGCGTGGAAGGTTATAGCTGGCAGGTGAAGGCCAGTGCTGCAGCGGGGTAGGTTCTCGAACGGCAGGAGCTTGGGGACTGTACCACGCAGCGGGGAGGAGCAAGGCCAGTGCAGAGGATCACGAGGGAGAGGCTTACCTGTGTGTTTGATGGAGCGGTGTGAAGAGGTGTGCAGGAGAAGGCGAGTGAGCGAGAGGTAACGGGTGTTTATGTTGAACAGCACGCTCGTGCCCCACCATGACGTCGCGTGCCATTGGCCGCTAGGAGAGGCGGCATGGACGAACTTCACGAGGGGCGCAAAAGCAATAAGGCCGAGACGCGTGGGAGAGCTGACAACGTGCAATTCGTTGACTATTGCGCGGACGGACCACGCTGGATTCAGAGAGCAATTCCATGTAGATTAATACCGCAGTCGTGATACTGTATGTCTGAGGCCCATGTGTATACCATTGACCAGCAGAGCCGGGCCATGTCGGACTCCCGGCCGTAGATGCTGGACGTTGCAGTATGCCAATCAAGGGGATGCCATGATGCCATGCCCAACAACTCAGCCTCAAATTTCTCTGCGGGATGGGTCGCGCGACGTCATGGCTCGAGCTTATGGATCGCGTTCTTTCCGTTCCCGCGTTTAGCCTGCCAAGAGAACCCGGTCTGCGCTGTCAACAGGGCCTGGCTGCTGGCCCATCGAAGATGATGGAAGCGAATGTTTCTTACATGTGGCCAGAACACTGTCGAGAAAGGGTCTGGAGAAATTACGTATTAAAGTTGTTGCTACTCGATTACAGTATGCTTTCGAAATAAAGCGCACTGCTCCAAACACGGCTTTAAGCATGGATGGCTTGCTGTACATGGGGGTACACAGCGATCATGCGGTGGTAGAGGTCACCGTGCTCCCTCATGAGTACCTCAGGGTCCCACGCCATGGCCACAAAGATTGTGTCGATCCCACTGCTAAGAGGCGTAGTGAAGATATTGCAGATTTGAAGGCCGATCTAGTGAAAAAGTCAGTGACTGCATATGAACAAGTGTGGATGAGACCAAAACTTACCAGAAAAGCAAAAGCAACCACAACAGGCGTATATCCGCCGTCTGAATTGTACGCAGGAGAGGTGAATATCATGTAAAGGTATGCGAGCAGCGCGCACGAATATCCAACAAAGGTCGACCCCATGGACAAAACGGGACCAATGAGGCACTCGTTGACCAACGCGTCAATCCCACGATTCTTGATCATCTTCCACGTATCCTTGGCTGCTGCGATATAGCTCTTGCCGTACAACGCGATATAGCTGAATGCATATCGATTCAGGAACTCCACAGCCCAGTTTAGGAGGCTGATCAAGCAGCCTAATACGCAGAACAGGATTGTGCCGACAATGTTCCCATCACTCGCAGCATTGCGCTGAGCCGCCGAGCAGAGCTGGCGCAAGAACTGGATGATGGCAACGAGCAGGCTACCAAGGCTGATGCTTCCAAAGCTGTAGGTGACGGCGCGCTTGAAAGCTCCACGTGTGGCACCTTTGGGCATGGAGTTGGGGTTGAAGTACCACGAGCCGTACACTCCGGAGATGGTGGTGTGAATGGTGTTCTTGAGCCATTCGGAGATCCAGTACATGGCAAACGTCGTGAAGGCGATCAAGCCAATGACTTTGCCATTACCGCACCCGCCTACCCCGTTGTTACAGGCCGCGTTGTTCTGGTCCGGGGTGTACTGGACATAGATGGCTACTAGAGTGACTGAGTACCATGCACCAAGTGCCGCAGCTGCGAGGCCTCCAACAAGCGATACGACGTATGTGTGGCCATACTTCTTGGAGACATCGATCGCGGTTTGGAGCATAAGGACACTGAACGGGATACGGGGGACTGGCAGCTGTTAGCGAAATCAACTGTACAGGCTGGTAAGGGGAACTTACTCCATGAAATGAAGCAGAATACATAGAAGATACTGAAGATCAAGAACACGATACCGCCAGACCAATACCTCCTTGATAGCATGTAGATCGCCGTTGCGAACCCAAAGACGATATTGAGGATGCCAGTGATCCAGATGAACTGTTTGGTGAACTTGCGCGCAGCCCACATGTATGCGTAGCTGAATACAGTCGCCATACCAAGCACGAATGCGAACAGTATGACGGTATTCGAGTTGAGCGCGAACTGATTCGTGTTACCGTAGATACCTCCGCTGTTGTTTTGCGCTACATGACCAAGTCAGCAAACGGGCCAAAAGGTGTTCAGTAAGGTTTCGATTATACTCACAGTAGCCACGGATGGAGATGGCAGACACAGCAACATATCCCAGGAATACGGCAATCAACAGCGCGCCCGCCCACCAATCATTGTACTTGGGCTTTGCTATCTTGAACTGCTGCTCGAAGGTCTGCTTGTTGTCGCCATAGCCCTGCTGCTCATAGCCACCCTGCTGTTGCATCGGGGGCGGTCCCTGTGGCGCCGCGTAGTTTTGTCCATATTGCGGCGGTTGTTGATTGTACTGGGGCTGCTGTCCATAGTATGCACCTTGCGGCTGCTGTGGCAGTGCACCACCTTTATAATAATCCTGAGCTTCGCCGCGTTGCGCCATTGCGATCGATACAAGTTCCTTCGAATGCGCAGAGACAGCGCACGAGAAATTGGGAACAAAGAAAGGAGGAGTAAACACCAGCCACGAAATGGAATGATGTTTTCGAGCGTCAGGCAGAGGCAAGATCGTCGCTGCAAGCAGAGCTTGTCCGTGGTCCCAGGCTTGTACGATGTGTTTCCTTGCGACGATCTGGATGAATCCTTCACGAATTGCAATCGCAAAAGCCGCAAAAGAATGGGATTGAGCTGGCACCAGAGCTTGGTGTTGCGCCAGAGTCTTTGCATTGTAGATGCAAATGCTGACTGCACTGGCCGCTGAAGTCTCCCCGCCGAGTCACCTCTGGAATGGCGCGTGTAGTAGCCGTCTCTGGTGAGCCGATAACCCGTCTTGGTGGGAGGTGTGCTTGCAATTTCTGATTTCGATCAGTCTCACATGCGCACCACTGCTTGTACTAATCACGGGTACTGATGCCGCGATGATCTGAGCTCTGGACGCCAGAAGTGGCTGTCAGCTCCAGAGCTTTGGTCTACCAGTGTAGACTTAAGACTTCTTTTGCCAGTTTGTTACATGGCGAAACGATTGCTCGACGTTGATTGGAGCTGGACACATACGAAGTGACTTGTAATAGTAAACTCTCGTTTTACTGTTGTACGAGTCGTGCAATAGGCGCTTTGGACAATTTGAAAGTGCCTGGACTTGCTGAACCCACCGTTCAATACTTCCAATGTTCCTTCGCACACAGAGCGTTGTTATTTGTAGCTGAATGAGGCTTTCGCGGATATGTCACTTGTACTGCTTGCAATAAACCTTGGGAACGTTTCGTAAGAATTTCATACCTCGACTCCTTTCAACGACTCATCGCAACTTTCCACCGTGTCATCCATGAATCCTCGTCACCCCATCTTTGCTGGCGTCACTGGTCTCGCCGATTCCAAGGCCTTTTGCCTCTCTTTCTCTTTCCTGTGTGCCCAGACATAGACAAACGGATACACCGTTTCAGGTAACAGCGTAACAATCATGCCCCCTATACTCCACCAGCTGGCCACATAACCCCAATTCTCAGGCACATTAACATACCGCCAAATGAACACCAAAAACGCTGTAATACATCCCAAATAGCGCGTAATCCTGCGTAAATCATCGTCAGCAGAACTCTCTTCCTCCCCAACTCATACCCGTAACCGGACGTTAAAGAATCCAAGCATCTCCATATAAAAAAAAGGGGGGGGGGAAGACTCAGACATACCAAATCTCCAAACTCTGCCCCTTAGTATCCCTCCGCTTAACAAGATACCAAACCTGCCCCCACCCAATCGGCAACTCCAAATACAACCCCGTCCAAAACGCCGTAACCTGCTCCCTCTCATCCGGCCACAGCACCCCGGCATACCACAACACACCCATCCAAACCGGAACCTGCCACGCCAACTTGCCCACCGTGCGCAGCCGCTCCTCAGGCTTATACGCATACCGCAGCGCCACGCTCACAAACGTAATATCAAACAAGAACCACACGAAAAAACACGCCCGTTGGAAGGGGGTCGTGGTGCACACGTAGGCGTAGTAGATTTCGTAGGCCATGGTCGCGGAGAGGAATTGTACGGTGCCGGCGAGGAAGCGGTCGCTGTAGGTGCGGATGGTGTAGAAGAGGTAGCATAGTGTGTAGAGGATGCCGCAGGATATGATGAGGAAGTCTGTAATGTAGAAGTAGGATTCTGGGGGGTGGAGGGCGAGGTCTACGCGTTGGGGGATTAGGTGGTAAGGGGAGATTTGGTGGGCGAGTTCGAAGGGCATTTTTCTTGAGGGGTGGGTGGGTAGTTGGCCTGGAGGTCAAGTATTATTATAGTGTGTGGTTGATGTTTGGCGAAGATGGGGGTGTAGAGGGGGGGATTTGGGTGTGGGGCCTGTAGGAAGTGTAAAGGAAATGGGACAGGGGAGGGATATGGGTATGTATAGGGCCGGAGTGGGAGTCACATTGCTAGGGCGAATGTAGGGTCTATGTAAGTACACGGGAGACTTGAATTGCTAATGCGGAGATAATGGCATAGTTGACGTGGGGTCTCTAAGACAATGACACCAACGCTGATGCGCCAAGCTTCCGCTCAATTCCGGGTAAGGCGCACTTGAAGACGGAGGGCTCGGATCGTGAAATAGACTGATCCCGGGACTAGCCTTAGTATTGTCGCATGTCTACATGGTATATTCGTACGTGAATACGGTGAATACCGTGGTTCACTATCCATCAACTGGAACAGCTGGAGATAGAGAAGTACCTATTGTGGCGCTTGTTGGGCCAGGAAAGAAGCTCTTATTACTAAGAAATACATGCAGCTATCAAAATATACTTTGGAGAATGTATATGACTTTGCATGGTATATAAACTGCCATGTTAGCGACGGGTAATACACATGCTCGGCTGGCGGACTTCCGGCTGTTGTGGTTGACCGAGAGTTTTATATATGGTACTACAGTAGCCGGACAGGTAGTTAGCTCAAGTTGCGTAGCTTACTAAGGCGAAAATGAGGCCTCCCATGTTTGTGTTTACATGACGGGCAACCCACCCTGTCAGTCGTTAGATCGCATCTTCGTTGGTAACTCCTAGAAAGGGTTCAGGTTTATTGTACTGAACTCTGAATACATAAGAGATGAAGTCAATCCTATCGTAAATGAATTGCTCGTTATCGTCCAAATGTAAAGGACAAGCCCCCGTATATCTTGCTAGTCGTGATGACAGCCCGGGGTATTTAGTAGTATAGTGGCTCTAGTACTGTGTGGAGCCATACTACAAACACATACATCATTCCGCTACGTGGCGACTGTGACCGGAAGGAAATAGATCCGAGATAGCCAGATGGTTTCATATCGGCAATCATAGAGAAGAGATCATGAACTCAGACATCGCGTGCTACCTCAATCTCGGCATACTCCTGCCATCGACCGTTGACGGCCTTCTTCCAGGTGCGCACTGAGCCATCATCTCCAGTCGTAACAAGAAGGTCACCTAGGTCCACCGTTAGCGATTGCATTGACACGCAAGACTGTGCAAAGACTTACCCATCTGCGAAAAGGCAACGCGCCAAACTGCTCCTTGGTGATTTGTGAGCTCATCGGTGAGCTTGGCGATCTGCCTGATCCGTCCAGGCTCGTTGTCATGTGAGACCTCTGGTGCCTTTGAAGCTCCTGCTAACCCAGCTCCTATGCCGGACGGTGCATTCTTTCGAGGGCCTGGACGAGGCGACACCGGTTCTGCGATAGCGAGGTCTGAAGACATGTTACCTGCGGATGAACCGCCAGATGAGGGAGTTGATAGCTCGTAGATCCGTATAGCACCGTCCTTGCTAGCTGTTGCAAGTATGTCATAACCTCGCATGGAACCATTGGCCCAGGCTAAGTCGCGGATGATCTGTCGAGCGCCCTCCAGTTTTGCTACCTGGAAGAAACGTTTGGACTTGTCTGTACGGAAAATGTAAACATCCTTCATAGCTGCAACAGCTAGTGACAGAGACTTGCGGTCCAAGCCAGCCATGATGGCCGTCCAACACGGTAGCTTTTCTTTATGAAATACGACCTTGAATCCTACCTCTTCTTGACGCTCAGGTGGGTTGTGTTCAGAGACCCAACGTTCCGCGAGCACTGTCCACTCATTGAGACTGCTCTGGTCCTGGGGCTCGTAGACAGTCATCAAACCATCACGAGTGATCAATGCCAGCCACGTCTCCTGCATGATATTCTTGAAGTCAAGGGACATGAAAGGCGCATGTGTCGTTGAGGCAAGATTTGTGATGAGCTTGAACCGATTGCCGGACATGGGTACCTCTGTGACGTCCTCTTGCCAAAGTTTGCAGCGACCATCCTCGCCTATGCTACCCACGACCTCACCCATGAAGGGGCCGTTCCACTTAACCTACCACTTGGTTAGCGGGATGTTACAAAGTGGCAAATTTACATGCGGGTGTCCGAATCGAGGTTTGCGGCTGAACGCTATGCCACTCACATCGACAATCTCGGCATCGTGCGCTTTCCAGCTTTCAATGAGGCTCCATTGGTCATCCTTCTTGTCCCAGATCTTAAGTCGATGATCGGAACTGGCCGTCACCATGCGCGTGCCAAAGTAGTTGAAGTCAATAGCAAGTACAAGATCCTGGTGACCGTGCGAGAAGTTCTGAAATGCTGCCATGTTTGCATACGCGCGACGCGCTCCTACAAAATGGGACTCGAGCTGCTCGACGATGCGCTTCTCGACGACACTCGGGCTGCCGTCGGCGCAGGGCTCCTGGATCAGCGGCGAGACCAGATCGACGTGCTCGAGCACATCTTCAAACGTGACTGCGAGGTTGAGATGGGAATGGCGTTGATGGGAGAGTGGACCAGAATGCAACCGTGCTTCGTCGCGTGTGGGGCTCAAGGAAGACGAATCGCTTACGGCCGACGAGGGCAGTCGCGAGGGCGTGATTTTGCTGAGAAAAGTCGGACGTGCAAGACGGCGCGTAACAGCGTCGAGATTGAGCTGTATAGCATCGAGCTGTAAGTGCTGGGCGGGCGCAGAGGGATCCATAATGGCCTGCCAATGCTCTCCGACAACCGTGAGCTTCTCTCGTTTCGGGTTAGCAAGGAGGGAGAAGCCGGGCAAGGCGAGGCGATGAGAACACCTTTGCAACAACACCAAGCAACGCCGCCGGATATCACAACCCGTGGGAGATTTGCTGGCCGCTGCTCCTTCTCGACTGTTCTGCGTCCCTTCTGCATTCGTGGGCGCTGGCCCTGTTCTGTCGTTATAGTTTGCGCATCACGCCTTTCTGCAAGGTTTCTGCTGTTTGCACAGGTGAAAGCGACAACAACAGCAGGTGCCATCTCCGAGTATCGTGCAATTCGCCGTCTTGCTGCGACCCCGCATGCCAGTGTGCACATCAGTTGCACCCACCCATCGCCTGGCCGCGGAGCAGAGGGACGCCATCTCCGCATTCCATTCACCTGCCAAGATTCACAACACCAAAGGTGTGCGACGTTTCAACCATGTCCACACAACTCTCGTCAACCGAGACATATGCATTGAGTTCCCTGTCGCTTGCATGTGTCGGTATACTAGCAAACACTCTCCAAGGGGAGGGTGAGCCGCTCATTGCCTCCATCGCCTTCAGTGGTCTGGCGTTTGCGCTCAGTTACGCCTTGATACGATGGCTTGGGGATGCGTTTATGAAGCGCGGCTTCCGAGGCCGAGACCTGTGCAAGTTGAAACAGAATGAGATGTAAGTGACGAGGCACCCGCGTGCTTGTGCCCGAGCTAACGGTGCTAGTCCCGAGATGATGGGTGCTGTCTGCGCCATGGTCTATCTTTTTGCTCTCATCTTCTTCATCCCATGGCCTTTCTACAAGGACATTGTTCTCGCCACGTCGGGTGGAGGCAACCGCGACGTCGTCAAAGAGCTGGGCGAGATTGAGACGGGGAGACTTTTGCACAGATTCCCGCATAACAAGCTGGCGTCGTACCTCTCAGCCATTCTATCTCTCCAGACCGTCGTTATGCTTGGTGTTGGTGATGATTTGTTTGACATCAGATGGCGACACAAAGTGCTCATTCCGGCCTTCGCAGCCATTCCCATGCTGGTGGTGTACTTTGTGGACTTTGGTGTCACTCAGATGGTTGTTCCACTGCCACTCAGGCCCTATCTCGGCGAGCTCTTTGATCTCGGTATGCATAAGACGTTGGAATCACATTGTCGATTGTAGAGGCTAACGTAGCCCAGGCTGGCTGTACTATGCCTACATGGCCTCGATATCCATCTTCTCCCCAAACAGTATCAATATTCTTGCTGGCATCAACGGCATCGAAGTGGCCCAGTCCGTGGTCATTGCCGTCCTCATAGTTGGAAACGACGTGCTCTACCTTTCGCCCTTTACAACCTATCCTCACCCGGCAACCGACTCTCACCTCTTCTCCCTGTATCTTCTGCTGCCGTTCATCGGGGTCTCGCTGGCGCTCCTAAAGCACAACTGGTACCCAGCCAAGGTTTTCGTAGGCGACACGTACTGCTACTTTGCCGGCATGGTATTTGCAGTTGTCGCCATCCTGGGCCACTTCAGCAAGACGCTGATGCTGCTGCTGATACCACAGGTCTTCAACTTTGTCTACTCGGCTCCTCAAGTGTTCCATCTGGTGCCCTGCCCCCGACATCGGCTTCCCCATTTCAATGCACGGACTGGCCTACTAGAGCCCTCGCGCGTCGAATTTCGCATACCATTGCGCAGACCGATTGCGGAGAGCCTCAAGTTGCTGCACCGGCTTCGGATGCTCGATGTTGAAGTCAGTGCAGAAGGGCAGGTGGTATCATCCTCCAACTTTACGCTAATCAACTTGTGGTTGGTGTGGTTTGGCCCGATGCGGGAAGATCGGTTGGCCATGGGGCTCACGGCGTTTCAGTTTGGGATTGGAGCTCTGGGGCTGTTCGTTCGACATCGTATGGCATTGCTTATTTTCACGGCGGATAATCTGTAGGATGCAGGTGGTCGAAACACCGAAGAAGGATAGATCTGGAGATAGCAATATGTTGCCTGTTTTGGCGATGCATCTAAGACAGCAACAAGCCCGACCACCTTTTTGTCATGCTGTACATGTACAGACTGCACTGCACTGTACGTGATGCGGACCGGTTCGAAGACCAAGTACCGGCCCCGATCTGCGGACGCGGACGGCATCGTCCCACATACCGGACTGTCCACCTCGTGCTCGTGGCATCGTGCATGTGAACGAGGGCGAATCGGAGGGGGCCAGAAAGGCTGACGCTGCAGCTGCCCGCGCGAGGCGGTGCAGCGGGGGGCGCACGAGTGCGGGGCAGAGGGAGGCTGACAGCCGACTTCCACACGCGTCCATCGTCATCGCTCGAGTGCGCGGTGGACGATCCGACCATGTACTCACTCGCCCTGGCTTGTCACGGCGCTTCCGCAACATGAAGAGCAAGGCTCATATGCACACTTCGGCACCATGTCAGCCGTGGACCAGCCATCACACTCCAGGACCATGTTACCTGCTCAGTCTGTCCATCAGCAGCGTCGCTGTCCGGGCCCGAGCGGTCATAATCGGCTCTTCGTGATTCGGTGAGGCCGCGATGCAAGAGGGGCGCCGAACATCGGCCCTAGTAGTATTTTGTGCCTCGTTTGCCTTCAGCCTCTTGAATGCGGCCAGTGATTCATTTATAGTCGTTTCCGGTCTCTCCGCATTCGACATACTCTTCATCTTGCTCTCTTACGCACCTGCCGTTTGACTCTCCTAATTGACCCTCCTCTCCCTACTCAAACTCCACACATTAACGATGCCGTCTGCTGTGAAACCGCCGCAGACCCTGTATGACAAGGTCCTTGAAGACCATATTGTCGAGGAGAAAGAAGATGGCACGATTCTGCTCTACATTGGTATGTTTGACGAGGTGTGGTCCTGTTCCTGTTGGACGGACGGACTGACTGACAACTGCGCAGACAGGCATCTTGTCCACGAAGTGACATCACCAGTAAGAAAATGCCACTCCGTGCTCCTGCATACCGAATGCTAACACAACGATAGCAAGCCTTCGAAGGCCTCCGCAATGCCGGCCGAAAAGTACGAAGACCAGACTGCACGCTCGCCACAGTAGACCACGTATGTATCCAGCAGCACCTGAGTTTCTGCCTCAAGAGCTGACACATGCCAGAACATACCCACCGCATCGCGGAAAAACCTCACCACGACCGAGAAATTCATCGAAGAGACCGACTCTCGCTTACAATGCATGACTCTCGAGGAAAACGTCAAGGCCTTCGACCTCACATACTTTGGCCTCGACGACAAGAGGCAAGGCATCGTGCACATCATCGGCCCTGAGCAAGGCTTCACCCTACCCGGCACAACAGTCGTATGCGGTGACAGCCACACATCCACACACGGTGCCTTTGGCTCTCTGGCCTTTGGTATCGGTACCAGCGAGGTCGAGCACGTTCTGGCCACGCAGACCATCATCACACAGCGAAGTAAGAACATGAAGGTGCAGGTTGACGGCGAGTTGGGCCCCGGTGTCGGCAGCAAAGATATCATTCTGTACGTCATTGGCCAAATTGGTACCGCTGGAGGAACCGGTGCAGTTATCGAGTTCTGCGGTTCGGCTATCCGCGGCTTGAGCATGGAGGCGCGCATGTCCATGTGCAATATGGCGATCGAAGGCGGTGCGAGAGCAGGAATGATCGCCCCTGATCAGACTACAATCGACTACCTCAAGGGACGGCCATTGGCACCCAAGGTTGACAGCCCAGAATGGAAGAAGGCATGCAACTACTGGCTCGGTTTGAAGTCGGACGAGGGCGCCAAGTTCGACATTGAGGTGCTCATCGATGCAAAGGATATTGCGCCAACTGTATCATGGGGAACCTCACCCCAGGATGTCGTACCAATAACTGGCGTAGTCCCCGGACCAGATGACTTTGACGACGAGACCAAGAAGAGTGCCTGTGAAAGGGCTCTCAAATACATGGGTTTGACTGCCGGCACTCCGATGCAGGAGATTCCACTGGACAAGGTCTTCATCGGATCTTGTACGAACGCGCGTATCGAGGATCTGAGGTCGGCAGCGAGGATAGTCGAGGGCAAGCACATTGCCTCAAACATCAAGCGTGCCATGATCGTGCCCGGATCTGGACTCGTTAAGCGACAAGCAGAGAAGGAAGGTCTTGACAAGATTTTCACTGACGCCGGATTTGAATGGAGAGAAGCAGGTTGCTCCATGTGCTTAGGCATGAACCCAGACATCCTCTCCCCCGGCGAGCGCTGCGCATCAACCTCAAACCGTAACTTTGAAGGACGACAAGGCGCAGGTGGACGTACCCACCTCATGTCTCCCGCCATGGCCGCCGCCGCAGCCCTCGTAGGCAACCTCGCCGACGTCCGCAAACTAGCCCCCCCATCTTCTGCCCCAGCAAAGGGCTCCCCAAAGATCGAGCTCGATGCCCACCAAGAAGAACTTGGCAGCGACGACGAAATCGACCGCATCATGGACCTCCCCGCCGCCTCGGAACAACACACAGCCAGCAACAGCACCACCAAGGGCGCCACAGCCGGCATGCCCAAATTCGAAACACTCCGGGGCATCGCCGCACCCATGGACATTGCCAACATCGACACCGACGCCATTATCCCCAAACAATTCCTCAAAACCATCAAGCGCTCCGGTCTCGGCTCCGCGCTCTTCCACGCCTGGCGCTACGACGCCAACAGCAATGAGGAAAACCCCGATTTCGTCCTCAACAAGGAACCCTACCGCAACGCCAAAATCCTAGTATGCACAGGCCCCAACTTTGGCTGTGGTTCAAGTAGAGAACATGCACCATGGGCCCTCCTCGATTTCGGTATAAAATGCGTGATTGCACCCTCATTTGGCGATATCTTCTTCAACAACACGTTTAAGAATGGTATGCTGCCTCTCCGCATCACCGACACAAATGCCCTCTCCGCCATCGCCGCCGAAGCAAGCGCAGGCCGCGAAATCGAAGTCGATCTCCCTAACCAAACGATCCGCGCTGCGGATGGAAAGGAACTTGCACAATTCGAGGTGGAGCAGTTTAGAAAACATTGTCTGGTTAATGGGCTGGATGATATTGGTTTGACCATGGCGAATGAGGACAAAATTGCGCAGCATGAGGCCAAGAGGACGCAGGTTTGGCCGTGGCTGGATGGGAGTGGGTATCTTAAGAGGCATGGCAAGGGGCCCGTGAGGATCAAGGCTGATGTCAAGGCCGTGCCGAAAACGAATCGGGGCGAGGAGATTGGAGAGCCGTTGGAGTGGTAGAGGGGGTTGGAGTGAACGGGTGGAAAAGCTATGGTATCTAATGAAGGACATTTTTTATTCAGAGAACTATATTTCTTTCGGAGATGTTGGATCGGTGATGGTGGAATGGCGGCTCACTGATGTGGTGAGTGAGTGCATACTTGCTAATGATTGCTAACAGCAAAGCCAATATGGAATGTTGGAGTAGCCTAGTTGCTCTGCGGAGTCGGGTAGTCAGTTCTTGACTTCATCCAAAGATATGAATGTATGAACACTTTGGCAATGTTGACATGTGGAAGCATGTTTCTCTTAATATATTCTTGTGCTTGAATTCGATCATGCCATGCTCTTCTCCTTAGTGATAATAATTACAGACACTGGCTTTTAGAGGTATACCGCGCCATGGAGTCCAAATGCCAGTTTTCTTAACGCCAAATACCCTCTTCCACATATAATCCCTATCCTACACACCACCTCTTCGCCACTTAGTATAAAGTCCCACCTACGCCCCCGCAAGCCCCGGCCCATCCTTCGTCCAAGCCCCCTTCCTCATGCCCTCCTCAATCCGCCCCCAAATCCTCTCCACAACCTCCCTATCCCTCCACCTCCCCTTCTCACTCCCCGTCCACTTATCCACTCGAACGGGCATAACGCCCCTCCCCAACGCCACCACATTTTCCGGCGGCTCCTCGTTGCTCCATCCCACAAAGATACCGGGGTAATGGCTAAACAGCTCAGCAGGCTGATTGTACTTGTAGCTTTTGAACTGCCACGTCTGGCCTGTTGTGAAGATTGCCACGACGCGCGACCAGTATGTTGGTTTGAAGCTTACGGTGGAGTCGACGAGGATGAATGTCAGCGGGGAGGAAGATATAGAGGGGAGGACGCGTTGGATGCGCAGCATGTTTGTGCTGGAGGCTGTGTCTGTTGCGTTGGGGGGGACGAAGACGCCGTCGCCGAGGAATTGCTTGACGTTGCTTGTGCGGAGGAGGGAGGAGGCGGAGGGGGAGAGGAGGATAATGGGTTCGAGGCGTTTGGCGGGGCGTTTGGGGAGGGTGGAAGTGAGAGGGGGCGCGATGGAGGCTTTCGGGTCGGAGGGTCGGTGGCGCATGAATTTCTTCGCGATTTCGCGGTAGGGGGAGAAGTCCTGTTATTGGGTTAGTATCTACAAAATAGTTGACAAGAATGATAGACGTACAATGCTCTTAGTCCCTCTCAGTACGGTGTTGTGATCGCCCATCTTCCTCTCCCCATCATAGATCTGCAGTAGTCTCGCATCCACAGTCTTTCCTCCGCCTACAGCGCCAGCCGTCCGATCAAGCGGTACGCCCTTTCCACCTGCAATCGCCGCCGCAGTACCAGCAGCCGCCTGCGCTGCACTGCTCTCAATAGGCGCAATACTGTCACTGCTCTCCGTCTCTCCACTCAGCCAGGCTATCAGCTCAATCTTCTGCGCAAATGTAAGATGCTGCACGCTGCCTCCCGCACCCTCGGGTAGTTCTTCATTCAGGCCCTGCACTGCCGCGAAGTAGTCGGTGACCGAGGCGTCTTTGTTCTGCCACGCAAAGAAGCAGCTGCGCAAATCCATGGGCTTGCCGTCGGGCGCGAAGCGCGTCGGCGCTGAGAGGCTGAATGTGCGATGGCCGCCATCGTCTGTATTGAAGGAAATGTGGGTTGCGAGGGAGAGTTGGGAGACGGTGTCGGCGGGTGCTGGCTCGGAGGATGTGGTGAGGATTGGGGCTGCTGAGGCCTTGATCGAGAGGCGCAGGTTGTAGAGGGGATCGTCGATTTCGGACTGTGCTGCTGCCATTGTGAGGGCTATTGGCACGTAGAGCGCGTGCAGGTGTGGTGGTAATGGTGTGTGGTTGGGTTGCAGATTGTCCTTGAGAGTTGGGGTGGAGCTCGACAATGGGCGCGACGTTTGGTCGAAGATCCCGGAGTTCAACCGAGGCTGGGTTGGGTTGTGTTTGCGGGTCGGACTCCCGCTTCGCCATCACTCGACCTCGACTGCTCTCACCTCGAAGATTATTGCTACAACACATTTGCGAGTACATGAATTTGGCATAACTTGGCAGTTGCAATGACGTCTGCATCGTACATCTTCCTGGATCTCCCTGGGGCTGCCATTCGTATCCGAGAGCTTAGGAGGTTTCCATTCACGATATCGATCCTCATGCTTCTCTCGATCACAACTTACCAAAATCACTTCACAGAGTCCCAACTTGGTATGATACCACCATGATGATTGTAACAGAGACAGTGATATGTCTCCGAAAAACTAATATGCACGTTACGCACCTACGATGTGGTTTGACGCCCGACCTTGGAAGGTCCTGACGGCTTTGATTGTGTACCTACAGCCGTAACACCTATGCAGTCCTCAGACTGAGACCGTAATCCATGGCTCGAGTACGTTACAAACAGAGAGAGTCCAAAATCCACCATATTCGACAGCAATTGTTGCAAATTTCCGTCTCGGTCTCGTATTTCTTGCGATGAAACATGTTTTATGAGCAGGGCTCGGCGCTGGATCCTTCATCACCAAGCCTCGCGCACTAACCCGCAACAGGCACTATGTGGGCCAAGTTGTCACGAAAAGAAGCTTAGTCCGAACTACCAAGACGTTTCACGCAACCGCTTCCACGATTCGACAGCTGTCTAGCCTTCTGGAACTCTGTCAGTTCCGCCGTCAAAAAGCAACAATTGAACGACAAGACCGAAGAGATGCCTACGACGGCCGTCAACCCGTGTAGTCAGTGTCGGGGAGCGACTCATTCGTCGATTGTAGGCGTCTACATGAGACTAGCTGACCGCGAACTCCTCAATGCGTTCTCATCGGCCCTGCAAGCCAACGTTCCATTTCCTGGATATTGGGACGCAGGGTGAAGCTAGTGGATCCGTATGCGCCGACACGATATCAGACTAAGCCGAGACTGAATTACTTTCATTTGAACAGTACTTTATATCGTACGCCGCCCTTTGCTCACCAGAATTATCCTACTACTGTCCTTCATTTTTGTGCCATACTCCACGCTCGCTTTTCTTCGCACAGCTGGTCTCTGTCCGCTTTCGATTCCACGATGTTTTCCAAGGTTACCCTTCTGAGCGCGCTCATCGGCGCTGTGTCTGCTGGTAAGACTTCATCTTCGAATGACGATTGCTCTGGATGTTAACGCATGCAAAAGGCACAACCATCTGGGATGGCCGGTTCAACGACATGACCTCGAGTGCAGATCTTGAGAAGTGGTCCTTCTCAAACCCCGTTGGTGCCTACCAATACTACATCCATGGCTCCGGCGCTGTCGACAAATACGTCAACCTCGACGCCAAGTTCAAAAACCCAGCCGACACTGGCTCGAAGCAGGGTGTCAAAATCACTATTGATGAAACTTCCAAGTGGAATGGCCAAACAATGTTGAGGACGGAGCTCATCCCTCAGACCACCGCGGCTATCAACAAGGGCAAAGTCTACTACCATTTCTCGATCAAGACATCGGCCGACAATGTGCCCACCGCCACCAACGAGCACCAAATCGCTTTCTTCGAGAGCCACTTCACCGAGCTGAAGTATGGCACGTCCGGAAGCTCCAACACCAAGCTGCAATGGCATGTTGGTGGTGTGTCCAAGTGGGACGTTGAGTTAGTCGCAGATGAGTGGCACAACGTTGCGTACGAGATCGACTTTGACGCTGGCTCCGTCACCTTCTGGCACTCTACTGGCAGTGCTGCCTTGACCAAGACCGCTGGTCCATTCGGCGCGAGCACACAATCCAACGGTGCTGACTGGCATCTTGGCGTTCTCCGTCTGCCTGGCTCGAACGATGCACCCGGTGCCGAGGATTGGTTCTTCAGCGGTGTATATGTCGAGAGCGGTGATCTCACCACATCTGTCAACACCGCTGGTGGTGCGGCCGAGGCTGAAGAGCCTGCTGCCTCTTCTGTTGCCGTTGTCGCTTCCTCCACCAAGGCAGCTGCCCCTGCTGTTGAGACACCGGTTGCCGCATCGTCCAGTGCTGTCGCTGTCGCGTCTTCCACCGCTGTGGCCCCCGTAGAGACACCCGCCGCATCTTCATCCGCCGCAGCGGTCGAGACCCCAGTCGCTTCGCCCACTCCTGTCGTTGCACCTACTCCCGTTGCTTCTTCCACTGCGGCTGCCACCCCTACCGCTTCCACTGGCGCAGGTGCGGGCTCTGACGCTGTTCTGCCCGAGGAGTTCACCATCAAGCAATTCGTTGCTTGGCTCCGGGCAAAACAGGCAGCTCTGTAAATACGTCCATTATTGGAGAGGATCCCTGTGAGAACATTGTAGGGTTGATAGCATTCTTGTACATATACACTACATTTCGAGTTAGACATTGTCAAATGTATGACCATATCCATCGCCAAAATCCCAGTTCGCGCTAACAGTAGTGAGATGTAATGGCTGAGCTGCGAGGATCTAATTGGTGGATTTCCGGCTATTTCAGTGGATCAAAAGACTACGCGTTGTGGATCTATCAATGTCTGAAAGGTTCAAAGTAGATGGTTCGCCGCTATGAGCTCTGCATACTTCCTCCCTCCCACAGCACATCTTGTCACACGATCGAAACTCGCGCCTTCTGATAGCGTCAATTCGATCGACTTCGATTTTGAACTCCCGTTGGTCATATATGCGTCAGCTGATTAGCGATATGCAAGGTGAGCTGGGCACGGGCGGTGATGTTTCCGCCCCCATTGTGGTGAATTCCCGCCCCTCAATCATCAGCCGCACATTCAGTCTCCTCGCTCTGCGGAAAGACAAGCGAATCGACTGAACTTGTCAAGTGCCGAAGAAACCATGTACAACAGATACGCAAGGCACCAAAACAATCGATGTGACTGGTGCAGTACGCAATTCCTGAACGCCCGCAACCTCAACCATCACGCGGAAAGCACCACCCGAACGTATCTGGAAGTACACCGCGATGGAAGTCCACTAACTTCCAGCTCCCCCAAGATTTGCGTTGCGAAGGCAGAGCAAGTAAACAAGTCTTTGAGCCAAGTTCAAGAGGAAGACGACGATTTCAATGATCCTTGGTTCGATGATGAGCACACCAAGCTGTCAAAAGACCAAGGTTCACAAGAAAATGCGTCCGTGAACACCCAGCAACTATTGGGGGTCTATGACCACGGTCATTTGGACACCGATGACAATGACGATGACACGCTATTCGCATCAGACTATCCCAACGACTCAGACGTACTGTACTCATCTGGTTACCAAGATACAGCTTTTTGGACTCACGAGATCATCCCAGTAGCCCGTTCACAGGAATTCGAAAAGCTCATTTCAGCCTCACCAGCCCACAAAACTTTGCCACCGCTCGATCCAGTCTTGCGAGTTACGTCACAGCTGCAAGCGGTTCTCGTGCTGCGTACAGTCTGTCAACGAAACACAGAAGAGCATGAGAGGGGCGCCTGCAGCCTAGGACGACTATATTTAGGACCTTACCGGAACTTGTGGACAATATTGTTGCTCGTGTACAGTCGGTCTTTTTTAACGACTGGGAGTTTCCCGCCAATTCTGACGTGGTAGCATTTCGTTCTCACATCGCTAAAGTCGTTTTACCATTCAGTCTCCCATACAGTTCAACTCAGCATGATGCAGCATCAGTGGAGGAAACGATTCATCGCATCCTCGCGTATGTTGGTCACGATCTTGAGCCAGTCTCGACACAAAATATGGCTTCAAAACAAGAACTCCTCAGGGACGACCTGCAGTCAATGTTATATCACCAAACCATAAGCCATGTTAGGTCATATGAGAATGGTATCGGTAAGGTGTTCACCAGCGAATGGTTGGCTTATCTTGACACTCGAGGCATACTCCTCGACCCAATGGACGAACTGAATTGGTCTGGTCGCGGCCAACATGTGGAGTATCAATCGACCGAGGAGAGTATGATCCCTTTGTCAAGTGAGATGATACTAGGTCATAGTGCATCTGCAATAGTCGATAAGGTGCGATGTCGCAGGATCAAACTGGCTCGAAAGAAGATCCGCTGCCGCGGACGATTGACGAAAAAGGAAGCAGTAACAGAAGTGGAGCATCTGAAGCAATTGCAGCATACGCATATCGTAGGAGTGGTCGGCACGTATACTCTAGGAAAATATCTGGCCATTTTGATATATCCAGCCGCTCAATGGAATCTAGAAGAGTTCATGGAAGCTATCGAGGAAGAAGATGAATGTATCGCAACGGATGTGTCCCGGGGTCCATGGCACCATTGGGATCGTCGTGAGGCACTGCTCGGGTTCATTGGCTGCCTTTCACAGGCGATTGACTTCATCCACGGCAAGAACATCAAACATATGGACATCAAGCCAAAGAATCTGCTAATCCAGCAACGCACGTCTCGAACATACAGAATTTACATTGCAGACTTCGGCATAGCACGTGCGTACAAAAGCTTGGAAGAAAGCGAGACAGACTCTCCGATATCCTTTACTCGAACATATGCCGCACCAGAGGTCGTGCTTCAAGAGACAAGAGGTTTTAGCGCCGACATCTTCTCGCTTGACTGCGTATATATGGAAGCATTTGCCACAATGGTTGATGAACGGCAGGTCCTTCTCGAGCAGCGGCTTGCTAATTCTTCCGATACAATTTACCAAGCCAATACGACGGCAGTAGTCTTATGGTGTCAGAAGACTATGTTGGACCATGGATGGCGCTATTCCAAGACTGGCAACGTTCTCCAGGTTCGACACAGTGTGGTCAACCTTGTCGTGGAGATGCTTAACATATCTCCTCATCTGAGACCCTCTTCAGAAACACTGAAGGCAGCTACTGCCGACCTAGGCTGTTCCGAATGTGACACAGGCTCAGAGCCCTTCCAAGCTGCCGCTGCCGAAGCCGAGGAGCGCCGCCGCTCGTGTTGACAATCAAACCCAATAGAAAATGTCAAATTCTACTTCAGAGCATATCAACAATGCAAATCCAAGACACGAGAGATCACGTCTCAAAAAGTTGATGTCACACTATGTTACTCCTAAGCGTTGAAACAGGATGCATCGACGCAATTCGTACGTTGGTAGATTAATAGGGGTCAGTTCACATTGACCTACTTCGGCAGTACATCACTCCGAAAGAGTAGCAAATGCACTGTGTTGCAGGGATTACTGAACTTGTTGATCGTGTGTGTTGTTAGTCGGGGGTAGTTATGATAGGTCCCTACCTACGCGCGGCATTGCGTGTGACTCAGGCTCTAACGCCCTGTGGCCGCCGACAGCTGCTGACAGTTTTTACGCTCAGAAGATTTGCTGTTGATGTTGCTGATTAGTGATTGCTTGTATCATCTGAAAAGTTGATCGTACGTGAGTGTTTGCCTTGGTTGGGCTGTTGCGTCACATCCACATTCCTCATCAGCCATCGGCAGCCCAGCCACACCACATTCCGTCCCGCCTCAACCTGCGTAAGTGGGTGTGCGTCGTGGAAATAGCATACATGCTACCCATGGGTAAGTTAAAAGTTCAATGCGCATCGTGCTCAATCAATGCTATACTTCGTAATCTGCTAAGACTTACCACTATCAAAATCGATCATCTACCGTCAGCCAAATGCTATTCCGCCGCCACAACCCAACACCAGTTGCACTACCAGTTGCCCTGATAGCGCCATCTACAGACCAAGATGCCACGCAACCACAACGCTTTGCATTCAACCCTTTCGCACGAACTCCTAAAACCCTGGAGGAGGTGTTGTCCATATCCGCTCAAGTCCCGATCACATCTTCTAACCGGTCTGAGAGCTCAACCAAAAACTACACGTTCGCTACTCCAGTACGTGCGCGCTACCCACAGAGGGGAGCAAGCAGCAGAAAGACCGGTCATGCCACGATCCACACAGACGCTACGGAAGGGCATGAGGCTTTCGAGAGCGATGCTTTTGCAGTACACATGCCGACAACTCGCTTGCCTATCCTCGATCATCCAATTCCTTCGACCAAAACTTCACCTTCAGCACAAGCTGAAGCTTATCAGACATATAAAGAAAAGGCACGTCAGGTTAGAGAAAGTAACAATAGCACAGGAGTACGAGTCCCGTCCAAGATCGTGTCTTACGATTACGCTTCTCCCAGAGGGTCTCACCAAACGATACCATATATCCAGGGAACCAATGAGCCTCTGAGCTCACCCAAGCCCGCAGGTTCATTTCCGATTAGCCCACCACTTCCTCAAAGTTCATGGACACGACCGGAAAGAGTCAATCACATTCAGACACCATCAAGGAATTTGGGCGAGCCAAGTCGACTGTACACTCCACGCAAGCCACTGAGACCAAGTAATCACGTCGCTTTTCCAGAAATGCGTTCCCACCATCGCAATGATTCTGAAGCTGGCGCTTCCCGGTCTACGCCCTCTCCGACGCAGCCTGCGCCTATCAGAGTCCGTATCAAGCCAAGGATACTCATCCCCGAAACACAACGCGTACAGGAAGAAAGCAGATATCATCTCTACAACCGACGCTCACCAACACTATCACCCCCGACGTCCCGCTCACCGAGTCCAGTCAAGTTTATGCCAAACTTCACACGCCAGAATTCCGTGGAAGGAGACTCACTTTTTGGATACCGAAGCAGAGATCTTGCAGGAACAACAGCCGGAGCAGGATCATCATCTGGCAGTGATAAAGAGAAGGACAACCCGAGAGCAGCGGAGAAGCCAGAGAAGGCGGAAAAGACGTCACCAAAACGAACTGTGGGATCTCGATGGCCGTGGCTTCGACCATCCGGCCCACGCCTCGCTAAGCCAACACTTACGCCTGTGGTCATGTCCAACATCACCCCAAGAACGATCCCAGAAAGCGCTGCTCCAAGGATTTCGACGTATGTTAGTCCTTTCGAACGCCACGCAACTCCACCACTGCCCACTTCTCTCCGCAGCCCTGTAAGCAGTCGTCCATCGTCTCCTCGAAAGACCATGCACGCAACAGCTCCCGCACCACAGGGTGAATTCGAAACTGGGTTTGCTCAGATCAAGCACCTCGCGTACATACTTTGCAAGATTGGCTTCATTCTGTACGCCATTGTTGCACTGTGGTATGTACTAGAGGCTGCGCGTGAGGCGTTCCATACGATTAGTGCGCCGTTCCGACTGATTAGATTTCTGGGTGGATTCGTGTGGTTGGGCGTGATGTGGCTGACAACTTTTGCGGGTAAGATATGGGAAGGATTAGGAGGGTTTAAGATTACGTTGAAGTGACGGTGGATGTGGAAAATGAGATGGTGATGTTTGAAAAATTACCATTTTGTATACTTCAACATCCTATGTTCGACATGACTGTAGAATAGAGAACCTTGCGGATCATTTTGAATGTATGTACGAAAGCAAATAAAGCGATGTAGTACAAGCATGTTGCGACAAATTCACGAGACCTCGTAGCCATTCCCCACCTCTCACTAGATTCTTTCAGCCGGAACCTCATGCTGATGTAAGACGTGCTATGTCCGATGCAGTTCCCTCTACCTGCATCCACACAGCTATTTTCTTTTCAGCTTGAATTGCCCGGGACATATTTACAATAATCAGCGGACTTTCCATCTCAACACAAGCGCAACATCAAGTTGCAACACTCCGCTTGGTGTAGTTGGTTTATCACGTTCGACTGTAATAGCAAATTGTTATCGAAAGGTCCCTAGTTCGATTCTGGGAGCGGAGACAACCTTCTTTTTGCCCTTTTTTTCTTTTTTTTATTCTCATATAGCCAGCAAGGAGCAGTCGTGCTTGTGGTGCAATTTTTTTAGTGGGTAATAAGGGTGCTCTTGTATACAAGTGAAAGCCAGAAATATAAGGCAGCTTCAATGCCTCCAAAATTCGCTAGAATATTATTACGCACGACTACAAACTACTTGTAGACTTCTTAACTTACTATAAGCTAGCTGTGCAGCTTAGGAAAACATGTGTACTAGATATAGAGTATTGTAAGCAGACTCTAGGTTGCGTGCACGTAGCTGCTAGATATCTAGATTTCTTAAGTGTGCAAGAGGGGTCAAGCTAGCAGTAGGATAGCTGCATGCGGGATATAGCGGGGCAGCTGTTTTAAGAGGACAAGAGCGGCTCGCTTGCATGTGATGTGTGATGGTGGCAGCTAGCCTTCTGTGGACTAGGATCTGCTCGGCTTTTTTTTTCAGGCATCTGTGCTTTGAAGATGATGCTGCTGGAAGCTTTGCGTGTGAGAATATATATATAACAGTGGAATATTCTTTCATCGAACCAATCAGGCCCGATGGCGCAATGGTAGCGCGTCAGATTCCAGTTCACATGAATCTAGAAACCTGAAGGTTGGGTGTTCAAATCACTCTCGGGTCATTGACCATTTCTTTTTGACGAATGTTGGGCCTCGCTCAGGCCATCTCTTTTTGTCCAAACCCGGAGGAGCACACGCGCTTTCGTTAAATACGTTGCAAGACAACAATGAACAAGAGAACATTCAAAGTCAAGTGCTCAGCTCAAAGCTTGATTACATATTTGAGCCTTCCTTGTGCTGCTCATGCTAACGTTATATGTGCTTGACTGACTGTATGTCACCCGAACGGTCCAAACACCACTGCCTGGCCCGAAGAGTTGTCTTCTTGGACCATAGCCTTTTCAAGTGTGAACAAGAGGTGAGATGTACGGATCACAAGCTCTGTTCTAAAAATTAGCGGGAGAGCAAGTAGTCGCAGATGGTCTTTCATGCGCTTACCAACGTATTCAATCTCATAGCTCACAGGCATGTCCTCGTCATTCCTGATGAGGATTGGCGCGTCTCTTCGAAGCTTCCTTTCCCTGACATTGAAAAGTAGTCCTGTATTCCTCGCGGAACTTACCCATAAGATGCGTGGATCATAAATATCAAGCTTCCCCTCTACAGTCTCGTCTGCAACCGCCTTACCTTTGCCTGTCGCCTCATTCGATCGTTGTATCGTGGTCATACGATGAGATTGAGCCTTTGCCGCGGTATCGTTAAGCCAATCTCTCCAAACGCGTAATACACCTTCCTCAACATCTACAAAGCAGGTGAAGAGCCCACTGCGCGGTCCGATCTTGACGAGATTCGTCTGCGCCACCAGTTGTGTGAACAGCTCATGTGACTCCAGGCTAAGCGTCTGCTTCACAGTGTCGCCGTATCCTTTTTCCTGAACTGTCCCGGGGAATGTGCGGCTTCCTGGTATATCTCCTGGGCGCGCTACTACCCTTCGCCCACCAGCTTCGAGATCGCGTCGATGTGGCTGGAATCGCGAGTACATGTTATGCATTTCCCCTAGTCGGCCCACATCACATTCGGAAGACCCAGCTCCATCGTAATGTGTTAATCCATCCGTCCCACGGTATGCACAAAAGTATGGTGGCTCAGTGAGCCTCGCGGATGGGTGATAGCATTCGAGAAGCAAGCTATGGTCATGTAGCTCGGAAGCTGCGACTAGTCGATTGTGGAGGATACGTAGGATGAGGTTATAGATGCGTCGTGATATCGCAGTCAATGGCAGGAGGTCAGGCGTCGGAATGGGAGTAAAGAGATGCAAGAGCAGCTATGGTACAATAGTTAGCCACAGTAGAATGCGATGTTTGCCCGACAGCACATGCCTCGTTGGGAAGCCGATAGAGATAGCAATCACTCATTATGTAAAATCAATATGTTTCAATGAGTTTCGGAACTCGAACTGCGTTACTCGAGTGTGCACTGTTGCGTCTGGATGTATGGAGCCATGCCCATGTTCAACGGAGATAAGATGCCGTCATCACGGCGCTAAGCCGAGGTGGTAGCCGAAAAAGGCTAGTGCTAAACACGGACGCGCTTTCCATTCGCAACATGTCTCTCACTTGCATCTCTCACCGCATCACTCTGGACAACCGTCTCTGATGCGCTGAATGTGACGCATTGCACGCGTGTTCGAGACTGTTGTCCAGTCTCCGACATGAACAGCTTTGTGAACCGACGCCAGGGCGCCAGCCCGCACAATGATCAGACTCCGAGCCAGCCTGCAAGGCGAGCCATAGCTGCTAACGCAAAGGTCTCGTTGAAGGACCAAACAGCTGCGCAAAAACTTCAACCTCAGCCCGCACTCCCGGCTCGTGGGATCAACGCTGCTCAAAATAGCTCAGCGACACGTGAGGTTCCGCCACAGCAATGGCAGCCGGGCCAAGGTCATGGCGTTACAAATGATGCGTACGCTACTGACGCAGAAAGTCTCGACACTACGGTGAACACCTCTGTCTTTAAGGAAGAGAATCGCCAGGCAGACAACTTCCAACATGAAAAGCAAGATCTTGACCAGGATGAAACCTCGGGTAGCGACGAAGACAACTCCGAGGGACAGGATGTGTACGAAGAACATCGCTTCAGCGCTAGCGAAATCGAGATATTACGAAAGGAAAATCTGATGGACTACTCATATACAGAGCAGGCAAGATTCCTCGAAACTGTGGGTTTGCGACAAGGCTTCCGGACGGTAGACGGTGATTCGTACCCTTCCACTACGGATGGCCAGCCCACCCCATGGGAAGAGCAAACGATTCCATCTGAGGATTACACCCACGATGATGTAATTGTACCAGCTCGCCCAGCGGTAAAGTACCAAGTCACGCGTCCCAATGTTCAGCAAGCTCAGCAGCACGGACAGCAACCAAACGCTCGCGGCTCTGGACACAAGTCGACAGCTCTCTTCCAGCAGGGATCGAACCTTCGCGCTCAGCAACGTAATGCGCCACAGGCCCATGAACGTGTTGTTTCGAACGTCCAGGCTCCTATTGGTGCTTTGTCCTTCAGCCAGCCGCCTACTTATAGCCAAGCGAATGTTGGGACTACGTCTGCTATTCCTGTACACCTCAATGGCAAACCGGTTGCATACGGTCAGATCAGTCAGGCTACCCAGCCATTGCAGCGTGCGGTCTCCAATTCTCACCGTATGCAACTTCCGAAGGTTAAACCAATGGAGCCACTTGTACCTGCTAATGGCAGACTAGGGCCTGGAAGTCTGCGCCGGCCTGTCGAAGAAGATACAGTATCGGAAGCTCCGACTCGGCCTAACGAGGACTACGAGCCCAAAACGCTCCTCGCTATGAGCTACGAGGACCTGAAGAAAGAAAGCTTCGACCTGGATCCGCGTGCTGAGGCTCCGATGCTTGGCGAAGAGATTCTTCAGAAACCACTAGTCGAGCGCTTGGGGTACGCGCAGAAGAATCTTGACACGGAAAAACAATCAAAATTCTTCTCTTCTCTACCAACGACTGAATGGGAAGATGCAGGTGACTGGTTTCTGGACCAATTTCAGAGCATCATCCAGCGAACGAAGGAAGCGAGGCAGACCAAGCGAAAGCTGGCTCAAAGCTTTGAACAGGAGGTTGAGAGGCGGTATAAGCATGTCTCAAAAAAGCAGCAACAGGTGGAAGCCGCGATGGCCAAAATGAAGCAGCAGGGTGAAGGTCTTGTGCCCAAGAGCCTCCACCCGAAGAAACGTTAAGATGTTTGGAGGACTCAGCATGGTTTTCTTACAAGCCGATACGCATCGTCGCAATCATGCAAGCATTGCATTGCCAGGTCACAGAGATGTTTATCAAGAAGGTCAAAGAATTAGCGCGGATGACACCGACATGATTTTATTGCGAACAAGATACCCTACACTGCGAGCATCTGAATGAATAGCGCGAACAACTTAATTCTCACCTGCGCTTCTTTCAAAAACGGACGTTTCTGACTCAACTCGTCTTCTCAATGCTACATGTGACCGAAGATGTGTAGTCATCCGTCGGCTAGAGCTGTTAGCTCAATTGCTAGGCGCATGAGAATATGCTTGTATGTATGGACTGTTAGCTTCTCAACAAATGACTTGGAAGGTCTCTTGACCAGGATGATGGCAGCTTATCATTTCGATCCCATGTGCCTCTACTTAGATGACGAGCCCCCAAAACGGTACTAGTCCAACCACCATCACAGACATATACCCCCCATTGACAGTCCATCTCCTCGCGCCAGAAACAAAAGTCTGCTGCGGAGGCTTACTAGTAGCCGCACAAGACCCTTCCGTCGTCCTCGCCAAAACCTCCTGTATCCCCGTCCCCGTCCCAGACGCCGCCTGACTACTCATCGCACCACATAAGCCCCTCCCAGGCAGAGTCGCAATATTATCCATTGCATCTGTTATACGCGAATAATTAAACTCTTTGAACATGCCGTAGCAACCCTGTTCATAGGCATCGTAGCGGCCATCCCATGTTTGCGCTGTGACTGTGCAGGAGGATCGGTCTGTGGTCGATGCTGAGTAGCATGCGCATGGTGCTTGGCGGTCTTTGGGCAGGTTGAAGAAGGATATTGTGGCGGAGGCGCAGGAGGAGAGGATACTGGCGTAGGAGGAACAGGAGAGGAGGGAGATGTGCGGGAGTGTTGATGTTGGTGCTGGTGCTGGTGTTACTAGAGACGTGGTAGTCGGTTTTCAGATTGTTGAGGCGATTGAAATGCAAAAGCTGTGAGTGTGAAGGTGGGGCATGTGTACCTTGCGCACCACCTGTGTTATCACTTGTCGTTGTTGTTGTTGGTAAGATCGCCTCGATCATGTTGCCTGCAAAATCTACGCCATCTCCCAGGACTCCCAGTCGATCTTCTAGTTTTTGAATGTTTCCTTGGACAAAGATTTCTTGTTGAGCGGCCTCTGCGCCAAAGGGATTAATGGGGCGTGGTGCTATTGGGACTGGAACAATGGGCTTGGGTAGAGAAGGCCGATCGGGGATATTGGGACGAGGAGGACGGATGAGGATGGCGGTGCTGTGTGCAATGAGCAGAACGGCGGGTATGAGGGCCGTTGTTAAGATGAACATATTCGTAGTGTACTTGTGGCCATGTAGATTATCCAGAAGACCTGCACTGTAATGCGACCAAATACGACCACACCTCGAAAAAAACCCGAATCCCAGGTCTGTACAAGTAATCGCACAAAGACAACTACCAACTCATAACTTCCTGAATCGAATTGGCATTCCCTAGCCCATGAACAACACACTGCGCCACGCTGCGCCGCCCGCACATTCTCACCCGTGCATGACATCAGGCCCTCCACGAGACACCCCAGCAAAGCTGGAAAAGTAAGTTGACCCAGAGGCCAAGTCCGCAAACAGCAGATATCGATCGAAAAGACAAGGATAATGTTGAAAACGGGACGCCTTGAAACCAGGGCGGGCGCTTAAACGAGTCCTCAAATATAGAATGCAGGCCTTGCAACAACAAGCCTGGGGCGTAAATATAAGGCCACCACGGGAATCAGATTCGGAAGATTCTGCAAGATGATTGTGGGGGAAAAATACCTTCATCATTGCTCGCGCATTGCAGTGATCTGTTCTGCAAGGGACAATGGAAAGTATCCTCAATTGCGGGAAGTTGGTTAGATGTCTACCCATCCATCTTATATCTATACAGAGCTAGCGCGTCCTTTGTCGTCGTCCTTTTAGCACCATCGTTCACATTTTGTACGATGTTCGTGCTGATATCCACACCCCTGCTTCCTCGAGACTTTCCCAAAGAGGAAGGATTGGTAAAGAGAAAAGTTTTGTGGGGCATTAAGGGTGCAATGGTAGTAGATGTGCATATTCAAGGGTTGGTGGGTGATAGGTTGGTCAGAAATGAAAGATAATTATGCAGTGTGTTTGAGAAATGTGATGATGAATTATGGTCGCATGGGACGGCGGTGTGATGAAATGAGAATGTACACATGCAAAACGAAGACATGCACAATGCCTTACAAGGGGGTGTAGCTTTCGTACTGAGGCCGTTTGGCAATCACATTCACGCTCAGAGAAGAAGCCGTAATATTGGTTTAATATGTAAATGCAAGAAGGATTAATATACTGTATTACATTACAATTATCTATCTATTGATTCCAAAATAAGTTCTTTGGCCTGCGACGCTATTTGGCGACGACGCCTTGAACGCCAACCACGCTCCCAATTTTACACACATTCTAATGATTACCCATAAAAACAAACATACCAGGAAAGCTAGGGGAAAGAAAAAGTAGGAGGATTATCTAAGCAGGGCCGTCCTTTTCGCCGTTTCGGCCACCGGGATGAGCACCCTGTTGCGCTGCATCCGCCACACCCTCCTTAGCCTTCTCTGCGGTTCCCTTGGCCTTTGCGCCCTTCTTGGTCTTGTGGAATATGGCGGTCAGGTTGCTGAGGTTTGCGACGCGGAAGAGGTAGTATGAGAGGAGTGCGATGAAGACGTTGAAGCAGATGAAGGCGAAGATAATTCCGAAGTTCCTGGTTGAACGTTAGTTCATGTTGAATGAAAAGTTGGAATAGCAAGGGGTGTGCGGGGGAAAGACATACCTCCATCGCTCTCCGTAGTAAATACTGGAACCAGCCAAAAACTGGTCGGCATTGCTGTAAGCGCAGTACCGACAGTCTGCGCTATCACCTGGGTTCTGAATCACACCGCCGGTGAGATTTGTGTAGTCGGCGAGATAAGTACCGCAGGTTTGGCCGTTCGGCGCATCGAATACGGAGACTTCGCTCGCGGCGCATGTGACGGATCGACCTGCCAACATGGTAGCGACGAGACCGCCAATCCAGTATGTAAAAGGCGACACGCGGTACATGAAGAGCCAGAAACCGGGCAATTGGTTGGGAGGTTGCAAGACACCGTTGAAGAGGATGCTCATCAAGACAAGGAGGGAGACAAGACCGGAAGCTGTCATGGCGTCGGGAAGAGCGGCGATGGTCATGGCGGCGAAGGTGGATGTGTAGATGAGCAGTTGGATCATGAACATGAGGACTAGGCCTTGACGCGCGGAACTTTGGTTCGCGCCAACGACGGGGTAGTAGAAGGTAGCGAAAGCCAAGATACCAGAGACAATGCCGTATGGAAGCTCGACAGTAATGTTGGCAACCATAAATGCGATCCATGAGTATGCCTTGCTAGGACGTTCTCGGCTCTCATACAAGGATCGTTGAGTGACGAAGAGAGGGTGGATCTGTTGGACGAGCGAGGAGAAGATGGTCGTCATCATGAAGGCGGAGAAGATGATGGTTTGCATGCCGGCCTGAGAGGTGTTGGCCTGGAAGAAGGAGAAACCGATGAACAAGCCGGCAATTACACAGAGACCCAGCTTGGCCATGACATAGGAAGGCATTCTCCAATATTGTTGGAAGGCGCGGTACGTGCACTCCCAGATCTGGACGGTAATTGGCATGGCAAACTCGCCGCCACCGGTCTCTTCGGAGATGTTGAGGTCGTCGTGTTTCTTCTCTTCGTGCAATTGATCAATGTCGCGTTGGATCCCAGTCGCTTCATCGCTAGCCTTCCAAACATCGTGCCAGTCATCTCCATTGTCGTTCTTGCCCTGGTTAACAATCTCCAGCATATACTCGGCGGGGTTCTCGTCTTCTCCACACTTGCGGGCACCGTTTGACTGGAAGTAATGAAGCAGAGTCTGCGAGTTGTGTCCAAGTTCGCCGAAGTAGACAGTCCTTCCACCACGCGCGAGGAAGAGTAGGCGGTCGAACTCTTGGAATAGGATAGCAGACGGCTGATGGATAGTGCAAAGAATAGCTTGGCCAGCATTGCTGAGCTTGCGGAGGAATGCGATGATAGACCAGGAACTCTACACCGTTGTTAGCAAGAAAATTAGACATGTAACAATAGAAGATGTGACTCACCTGACTGTCAAGACCAGAGGTAGGTTCGTCAAGGAAGAGCAGGAGCTTTGGCTTCGCAGCAAGTTCAACACCAATAGTAAGCAACTTACGCTGCTCAACGTTGAGGCCTTCACCAGGCACACCAACGACCGCGTTGGAGAAATCGGTCATGTTCAACATCTTGATGACCTCCTCGACGTAGTCGTATTTCTCCTGTTTGCTGACATGCTTAGGCTGTCTAAGCACAGCAGAGAAGCGGAGAGCTTCGCGGACAGTGGAGGTTTCGAGATGAAGATCTTGTTGTTGTACGTAGCCGGTCGAACGCTGGAAAGCAGGGTCAAGTGGGGCACCATTGACAAACATGTCGCCAGTGATGACACCCATAGTGGTACGTTGAGCAAGGGCGTCGAGTAACGTGGTTTTTCCTGCACCAGACACACCCATAAGAGCGGTCATGGAGCCTGGCTTGACGTATCCGGAGACGTGATCTAGAAGTCGTCTTGGCTCTCCCTTGATCTCAATATCGTAAACGACATTTCGCCATGTAAAGATGCCCTTTTGCTCTTCGATGGCGCTGACATCGCCAGCACCTTCTTGCTCACCAGCTGTGGCCGCAGAGTCGCCTTCCTCGTCTTTGCCATCTTTGAGAAGGTATGCGGGGACATGACCGCGCTGAAATACCAATCGTTCTGCAGTGGAGGAAGTGGATGAGTTGACTTCGACAGCGATGAAGTATGTGACCATGAAGAAAATCAGGAAACCGCAAAGAATGCCTGATCAAGTTAGTACAATTTGCGTGTGAAACGTGAGACGTTCAGATTACTGACCAAAATTTCGCCAAACATGAGACCAACGATACTTATATGCCACCTCGAGATATGTATCACCATCTACGAATGTCTGGCCAGCGACTGCACCCACAGTATTGCAGATGAAGCTGTTGCCCGTCTGCGTATAGCCGGGACCTGTAGGGATATAAGAGTCGCAAGGGTAGCGAACGCCATGGAACTCATTCGCAATCAGAATCTCAAACGCGTAGAAGATGGGGTTGATCCAGCGAATCCAGCTAAACCACACTTTCATCTCGGGAACACGGATAACATAACCGGTGTAAATGACAAGTGCAAGGACCAAAACACCTGCTCCAGTCATAGCCTGTGACGCCGTTTGAGTAACTGCAGCAGTGGTGCGGAAGATGGCTGCCATGACGAATGTAGCAATGTACGTTACGAGGAAGAACAAGAAAAATTGGCCAGGTGTGTATCGAAGCTGTGCGAGGAAGTAAAGCACAATGTTGAAGACTGTAGCTTGCAGAAACTTCACTGGCACATCGGCGACAATGCCAGCTATGGCTTCGCATGCCGGGTGATAGAATGCGTACGAGTTGTGCTTTTCGACAATAGGACGTTGAGCGTAGAGTCCACTGATCTCACCAATGGATGTAAGAGCGTTGAAGAGGATAGCCAAGAACAGGACTGCGCCGCGGCCGGCGAACGAAGAGGTACCATCGGAATGTCCAAAGTAGATGGAACCGACAATGAGTGCAATAACAAGATTAAGACCTGCTTGAGTAGCCGTAGAAGCAATGTCGCCGAGGATGCGCTGGTATGCACGGGTGGTGCAAAGCTTGACCTGCATGGGTACACTGACGAGGTATGGAGACTTTGGACGTGCGTGTTTGGCCTGGATCGACTTCTTTTGCTCGCGCAATTGCTGTAGAGTCCCGTGTTCGTTTATTGGATTTTCTCGCTCAAATTCTTCGATTTCTTCAAGCACGAGCTTATATTCGGGCGAATCGCGCCAACACTTTTCGAACTCCTCTGGGGTGCGAGGGACTCTGTCCTCCATGCCCTTCTTCGGTTGTCGTTCGCTGGGGTTTGTGACGGCAGTGAGGAAATCTCCGGCAGTCTGGCGAGGTGGGCAATACCAGCCCTGTCGCTCGAAATATGCCTTGGCATCACCGGCGGGTCCGAAATAGATCTGTCGTCCCTCATAAAGGACTGCTGCTTTGTCGAAACAATCGTAGACACTTTGACTGGCTTGGTAGATGGCAACAGCTGCGGCACCTCCAGCCAAATCAGAACCGACTCGCAAAGCTCGGACGAATTTTAGAGCAGTAGCTGAGTCGAGGCCACGTGTGGAGTTATCCCATGCAGCAAGTGGAGCACCGGCGAGCAGCATCTCTGCGACAGAGACACGCTTTCGCTCACCGCCAGACACGCCGCGAACGAAATCATTACCAACCTAGTCATGCTGTCAGTCACGCGTATCGGAGTCAATATATACGAGATATTTACCTTTGTGTTAAAGGTGTGGCTCAATCCGAGAACGGCCATCACGACCTTCGTCAAGAATTGGCCGAACTCTGCACGCCCAACTCCACCAGGTCTGTTAGATGGCGTCCGTACAGCAGCCGCAAACTCAAGAGTTTGTCCCACAGTCAAGTGTGGGAAATGCTTATCAACTTCCTGGTTATACACGGTTTCTCCCTTGAACTCCTTGATCATCTTCTTCTGTGGGATGCCGTTGTAATGGATGATAGAATCGTCTGTCTCCAAGCCATGGAGTTCACCAGTCAAAGCCTTGAGGAGCGTGGAGCATCCAGAGCCAGGTCGACCGAGGACAACGCAAAGCTCACCAGCCTAACAATTTGTCAAAAATGAGTCTTGACAAGAGAGTCAAGGGGTTAAGCAGGCATACCTTGATGATACCGTCAAACGAGTGCAGGATCTGCTTGCGTTCTGATCCGCCAAAATACTCGCGGAAGCGCAGTGGCGCCATAACCAGATCACTGACGGTCTTTTGCAGCTGTATGGCCTTCCCCGATCCAAAAATGTTGAGGTTCTTGTATACAACGGAAACTTGCTTCAGCTCGACGCCTTCGCCTTCGATCTGAGTCCGGAACATTTTCAGGAACTTGGCAAGGTCGAATTGATCACTGCCCGGGTCCACCGAAGGATCGCCTGGTGATGCAATGCTCATTGTTCGCGTCATTCTTGCTGAAGCCGTCGTCAATGCACGTTGCAGCGCCATTCGGCCCTCGGGGTCGATCTCTGACTTGGTAGCACGTCGACCCAGTGGTCGACCACCCATACCGTCGGCGTCGGGGTCAGAAGAACTAATTCGCTTCTTTCGTTGCTTCTGGCCGTTTGATCCATATTGGGTAGACGATCCAGATGAACTGGAAGTTTCGACCTTCTCAACTGACTCCATGGCGACCTCCTCCTCGACGTACGGCGAAGAGCTCGTATTGCGCGGCTGTGATGCATGTCCGGTCGAAAGAAAGCCTGCCCCTTGCCCAGAAGCTATCTGAGTATCTTTTTCCTCCTGAGCTTTCGAATAAGAGTGGGAGGAGAAAACTGCTCGAGGGCCGTGGGCGTGGCCGTCAGGGTGATAGGTCTCGCGGCCAGACTCTGTACGGTAAACTCCATGTGGTGGGGTTTGATGTCCAGATGCGGCTCCCGAGCATGTTTCGTTTGATGTTATGGGGTTGCTCCCAGCTGCTCTCGCAACGCCTTCACTATGCGAATTGGACTCGGCCATTGTGGGCGTGGGTGACAACAGCAAAAGAAGATGAGAGAAGTGGTTGTAGTCCGTTTCCAGCCAGCATGTTTACACTATGTATATCAAACCTTGGACTACTGTTTGGATCAATGCGGTCATAGCATTCGGGTCACGGATCCGGCGAATGCCCGTTGTTAGCTCTTGCACCAAAAAAGCCGGCCAAATCCAACGACTGGAATCCATCCTCCTTCTGACTGGGGCTTCTTCGGACGCTATGCGGGATGACTGAAATTCGGTGGTGCCAGCCCTATGCTTGGAGACGTGTTGCTGCTCCAGACCCATCATTACCGTGCAAGCTACTTGGCGCCAAAAGGGCGTCTCGACTTGATGTTGGTGAGTACCATATGACCTCATGGCGGCGGAGTGTTGCGGAGTCAGGCGTTGTTGAACAGCTCCTGGCTCCCAGACTACAGCTGTACAATACAGTTTGCCGAGGCGTCATCACGTTGGGCGCTTGTCGATGCGTGGCCAGGCCAACTTGGAGGGTCTACTGATTGTACGAATCCGGGGGACCTCGTTGCACCCAGACAAAGGGATGAGAGGTGCAGTCGTCGGCTGCAATGGCCCAAGCATCCACTCAGAAACGCCTGTACAGGTCCGGGATCGACACGGTAGCGGGAGATCCCTCGGAATGGACCGAGCTTGCATGCGAGGCTTGCACAAATTCCTACTGTGCTACTGTGTACACCTCTCATTCATTGCACCAAAAGTGGAACAGTCCTCTTCAGCCACCGGTGCCACTCTCTTCGTCGGCCGCATAAGAGCTCCGGCATCTCCTTTTCTCACTTGCACGTAGATTCGCACGCGTCTCCATTTTTCGAGGCGCAGCGTAATACGGCTGTTATCCGGACGAAGCCCATCACGCATCCATGGCCGTATCTTCCTGCCTGTCGCCTCCCCACGGATGCAGTGCTCTTGTAACTCCGAACGAACGAGCGGAAGCAAATGGAAGACCTTCTCCAATGTTGCTCAACGGCCGAGCCGAGTCAGCTTCATGGTGTGGCGCTACTATGCAGCATGACGACGGTGCCTCAGCGTCTTTGCGTGCACACAGCAGCGGAAGCGTCCGTCAACCTGTGGGCATCTAGGTCGTCGATTTACCGGGTTGCCGCAGTCTCGATATGTGCGAGACGGCGACCTGAGTGATATCCAGCTGCATCCGAAAAAAGTCGGGGCACGGTACAACTACATCCTCATCGAATGCGAGTCTTCGTTGGCATGGGTTGGGGTCTGGCTCCCAGCGGCTCATTTACCCCGCAACCAGATTTTGGTGCATAAAGTGTGAGGCATGCCGGTTACCTCCACAGTGATAATCGTGACGCACATGTGCATCCATAGTCCATAGACTGATCAATTGACCTCACGGCACAACATCTTGGCAAAAGCTAAGCGCTGATGATGGGCAGGTTGAAGCCAACTTTCAAATAGGTTGGTGCTTCACGAAGCTTCAACTAGTAGAGTTGTAGGCCAGCTCCAGTACTCTGTAACCTTGAGAAACTGCGCTGTTCCTGAACCAAACTTCAGTCTGCTGCTATTGAAGGGCCGATACTGGCAGTAGTGTCGCGGGTTCAGAGCGATGTACTATCTTGGTCCTCCAGGCCGCTGCAGCTTCTCTTCAGGTACCCAGCCTGACTGCAGGAGCAGGGTTTAACGAGTATGCATGGAAGCGCATATCTGACATGCCATGAGATGCGACCCGCGTCCCTATGCACCTTTGCACAAGGGCAGTATCCCTTCCAAACCCACGCTGGACGGCCGTTAGCACTTGACGCACACCTACTATGTATGCTGTCGCTCTTCATCCGAGTTTCAATCCTTCTAGACTCTTCTCGACTACCGGTATATATTCTGCCAGGCGATTTGGATCTCGCATCGTCGCAAGCACGTCTTCCTTCCGGCCAGCTATTCGTTTTCGTACTTCCTCGTATGTATCTTCCCTCGCAGTGTATTCCCTAATCACTTCATTCGTCCCAAACTCGACGAACACCCTTGTGTCGCGTATTCTGAACACGACATCGTCCAGTCTCATGAAGAAACGCACCAAGAGAAGCAACCGCTGTGGCATGACACGTATCTTACATGACAGCATCGCAATTCCGTTGTCTGCTAGCTCGTCTTCGTAGAGCATGACTTCGTCGAAGAAGTGGATAGGGTCGGGTCGCTTTAGGAGGGCGAGCGGAATTGGTGAGTTGGTGGATTGGAAGGCTGGGCTGTCTGGTGTTGTGCCTTTGTAGTCGGGGCTATAGGACCAGTCAAAGGGCTTGACAACCTCTTTGATATCCTCAAACTGCTTCTGACTGGGCTAGTCAGCGCATGCAGTCTTGGAATGGATCGATATTTCAAGCAACGTACCGGTTCTGCTGCCACTCTTTCGAGTAAGAGACCTTGAACATCTTGTCGCCCGTCTTGTCGACCAAGTCCAACGCGTCGAATGCGTTGAAGTCGATGTACCATCCGCTATGCGCATGCTCGATCCGCACGAAGTTGTCACCAAAGATCATTTCTGGTGGGGTAATACCAAGCTTCTTCGTCATGTCTTCTATAGGTGCTGCTTTGAGAATAGGCAGTTTGCGCGTGGTGATCTTGAAGCCTTCCTTGGTGACTGACGTGTCTGCATGGCCGGGAGCCTGCGTGTCGACGGGCGCGCCATTGAGTGCCGACATGCTGCAAACAACTCGCGTAGAGGCTCCGTTCACGAGGAGATGCAGCGAAAATAGTTCCTGGTGATTCGCGAACAATGCGCTGCCGCTCTAAGGTGGCGCGGGGGAAGTGGGGTGAAACCAGAGCTCCGAGCGCCGATGGTGTGTTGCTATGGGAAACCAGGTCGGTGGCTTGTTTGTCGATAACCTGGTTACGTGCCTTGGTCAACCTCCAACATCCATCTTCAACCCGGTCAGACGCAGGACATCGGCCACCATCAACGAATACAGTTGTTTCTCTCCCGCATTTACCCCATCTTTCGTTAACGACTGCGTACTGCAGTGCACTACCATCACCATGGACGTCGCCAACCTGGAAGCTGCCATGGAGCGGATTACCGTGACAGATGAGAACGACGAGCAGATATCTTCTACCACTACGTATCACAAGACAAAGGTACAAGAATATAGTGCGGCGGTTGAGAGTAGCTGTACTAATACTGCAAAGCCGTCGCTTGCAACAAATGTATCCATAGCAGGCCTCTCTTCATCACAGTCAGCCGCCAATCGTATGAAGCTGCCCCATCAAATACCACTGCAGAAGCTCGCCACACAGAACGCAAGTAAAGGCACAAACGTCAAAGTCGCCGTCACAGCTAGCGCCAGTCGACCTTCAGAACAAAATCCGTCGCACCGTCGCACACTTACCGAATCTGCCATCTACACAACTCCCGCCGCACCCAAGCAATGGCATCTTGGCATGTTCGAGATTGGCAAGCCTTTGGGTAAGGGCAAGTTTGGTCGTGTCTACCTCGCCAAAGAGAAGTCATCTGGCTTTGTCTGCGCCCTGAAAGTGCTGCACAAATCCGAGCTTCAGCAAGGCAAGGTCGAGAAGCAGGTCCGGAGAGAGATCGAGATCCAATCTCATCTTACTCACCCCAACATTCTGAAGCTGTTTGGCCACTTCCACGACGCAAAGCGTATTTTCCTCATCCTCGAGTTCGCCGGCAAAGGTGAACTTTACAAGCATCTCCGCCGTGAGCAACGCTTCGCTGAACCAAAGGCCGCCCAATACGTCGCTCAGATGGCTGCAGCGCTCAAATACCTCCACAAGAAGCATGTCATGCATCGTGACATCAAACCCGAGAATATCCTAGTGGGCATCCACGGCGAGATCAAGATCTCCGATTTTGGCTGGTCGGTCCATGCACCAAACAACCGACGAAACACTATGTGCGGAACTCTCGACTACCTGCCCCCGGAGATGCTTAGAGGTGGCGGCAAGGACAACTTCTACTCTGAGAAGGTCGACTTGTGGAGTCTGGGCGTGTTAACGTATGAATTTTTGGTGGGCGAGGCGCCGTTCGAGGATACACAGGTTATGACACAGCGGAAGATCGCGCGAGGAGAGTACACAGTGCCCAACTTCGTAAGCCCCGAGGCTAGGGATCTGATCAAGAGGGTGAGTCTGATGTTACATTTGTCGTGAACAACATGCTGACGTGAACAGTTGCTTGTTTTGGACCCAGAGAAGCGTATTGCTCTTGAAGATGTAGAACGTCATCCCTGGATCGTAAAGCACTGCAAGGGCAGCGAGCGAGCCTATGACCGTGCAAGTGGAGGGAAGTTCCGTGCCAGCTCTGAATCGGATGAAACTTACTAAGCTTGAGCTGTACTGCATGGAGTCCTGGTGTCGATATATTTGACGAGTCGCATATACGCATGGCGCAAAGGTGTAATAGTTGAAGGAGCTGTCCCATGGACACTCGCATGATCTGGAGTTTGGGTCTTTGTTTCAATCTTTCGGCGTTTGGATGCAATTCGCATATTCATGACTGCGATGCAACAAGTTCCACATCATTACCACTTGTTTTTGTGAGCGAAGATATCCATATCTGCTAATGGACAATTTCCAAACGCCATCGCTATGCCCTCGTGCCAATCGTGAAATCTATACATACATCGTACACATCTTTTGTCATATCTCCACTTGCCTACCGATAAATCTCATCAAACGGCCTGGTATCCTTGAAACAGCTGTCCCATACCTCATTCACCACTTTCCCCGCATGCCCCTCATCCTTGATTCCCGGTCTCGCCATCAAACTCAGCGTCGCGCGTCTCCTCACACAATTCTGCAACTGCTCCGTAACCCTCCACTGATTCCTCGTGAAGAACTCCCTGCTAAACCTACACTCCCCACTCAGCGTACTCGCCCTAATCTCCAAACACGCCTGATGCCGCAGATTCTCCGCCTCAACCTTGAACTTCAAGTGATCCCACGCATGCACCATTTCATGAGCCATTGTATCCTCCTGATGGCCTCTATTACGAAATTTATTCGCACAGAGTAGAATACCATGGTTCAAGCTGAACCCACCCGATTGCTCATTTGTGCAAATGCGACACAGTATATTATCCTTATTTAAATCACCGCCTAGTTTTGCGACTTCCTCTTTCAAAAACGACACGATCGGCGAATATTGCAAGAGGTAGTCTTTGTTGGACTCGCAGCGCTTGCAGATGGAATCGGCCTTTATGGAATCCATTTCTGTGAAGTAGCCTTTTTCGAGCTCGACTTTGCGATCGCCGGTCATGCGGCCGAGCATGATGGAGAAGGTGGTGCTCCAGTTGTAATATACGGGGTCGATGGGTTTGGGGGGTGGTGTGGACATTGCGGCGAGGGATGCGCCGTCGGGGGCGGTTTCGGGGTTGGACATGGTGGACGGCTCGATGGATTGACTGAGCAACTGGTAGGGCGCGATGTATGTCTCGGTGTGGTAATGTGTACCTGACGGCAGAGCGCAATACGTGTGTGTTTGCCTGGCACCAGAGCTTCCCGTCGCAAAAAGTTGAAGATGCGCTGCTGGTGTCGAATTGCGGGAGCCAATCGGGGACAAGGACGTCGCCGCTCATTGTTCGGCGCTGTACGTACCGACTCGTCGCTCGGAATCCTGGACTTTATCCAGTCATGCAGCCCACCAGCGTATAAAGCAAGTGCGCATGTTCATGACAGTTTCCCCGAGCCATTGAGCTCCGTGTACACACTCGCTGCTACAGAAACCACCATACTGCGACGATAATTGATCAAAGCAATGGCGGTCCATATGCGCAAACAGCCCGGGCAGCTCACCGTCGTCATCAAACTGGGTAAATACACTCTTGTACATGTCCCCATGTCTGGCAGATGAGAGCCGCTAACCAACAACTCCAACAGGGACATCCTCCATTGTCGACGAGAAAACGCACCAACCTCTCCTCTCTATTCTATCCCTCATTGTCGAAACAGCATGCAACCTGAACGCGGCCGGCCACCATGTAGTCATCGTATCCTCGGGTGCCATTGGCGTTGGTCTACGGCGCATGAACCTCCCCCGCCGCCCCAAACACCTCCCCAAAGTACAAGCGCTGGCTGCGATAGGACAGTGCAAGCTGATATCACTGTGGGATCAGCTGTTTGGCAATCTGGGGCAGCCCATCGCGCAGGTGTTGTTGACGAGGAACGACATTGCGGACAGAACGCAGTATCAGAATGCGCAGAATACTTTCATTGAGTTGTTGAGTATGGGCGTCATACCGATTGTCAACGAGAACGATACGTTGGCCGTCTCGGAAATCAAGTTTGGAGACAACGACACATTGAGTGCGATTACGGCGGGCATGGTACAGGCAGACTATCTGTTCTTGATGACAGATGTCGATTGTCTGTATGACAAGAATCCCAGGACAAACCCGGACGCGAAGAGCATTAGTGTAGTTGAGGACATCGCAGAGCTTGCGGCTGATGTGAGCTCAGCGGGAAGCGCACTGGGAACTGGTGGCATGAGCACCAAGATTGTTGCAGCACGATTAGCGACGAGCGCAGGTGTCACCACCGTCATCACCAAGAGCAGTAAACCAGGCAACATCTCTGCAATTATCGCACACGCCGAGAAGCAACGAAGCGCAAGGTCCTCAAACCGCAACTCAGTCTCCAACTTCCAGGACGATGGCGTACCACTATCGCAAACCGCCTCGAACATGAGCAATTCCAATCACGACCTCTCCGCCTCCACAACCTCACTGCAAGACCCCCGTCCAGACCGAACACCATCCCCACAACCAGACGAGCCAGTCCCACTTCACACCCGCTTCCTCCCCATCTCCAACCCCATCCGCGACCGTTACTTCTGGATCCTGCACGGTCTCGCTCCCCACGGCACGATATACATAGATCACGGCGCCTGGGCGGCTCTCAGCGACAAAGCCGGACTCCTCCCCGTTGGCATCGTAGACGTCGACGGCCACTTCGCCCAACAAGAAGCCGTCCGCATATTCGTCGTCAAACGCCTCTCCTCATCACACTCCCACGCCAATTCTCCAAAACACGCAGCTTCACCGCAACATCAACATCAACAAACCTCCACGCAAGCCCCCAACACCCCCAGCGCAGCAGCCCATGCCATGCACGCCCCCATCCCCCTCCGCCACCCCCTGCCCCACTCAACCTCATACAGCAGCATTTCACACATACATTCCCCCGCGTACCCTCCAGCCTACGAACAACACAACCCTGCGCCCTTTGAAATCGGCCGCGCAGTCGTAAACTACAGCGCCACGGAGATTCGGCGGATCAAAGGATTGCATAGTACGCAGATTAGCGAGGCATTGGGGTATGCGGATAGCGAGTATGTTGCTTTGAGAGAGAATATTGCGTTTTTTGGGGGTGAGAGGAGTAGGCCTGGGACACCGAGTTTGGTTGGGGGAGGGAAGGAGGGGGTGGAGGTGCATTAGGGGGGCTGGCTCAGGTGAGGGAGGTTTGTGATTTAGATTTGGGGTCCTGGATGATGTATGTTTAGGAGTGTGGTTTTTTGGTGTTATTAGAGTGACCATAATGATAACGATGATTTGTGCACAGCGGATAAAATTAAACAATCTTCAACAGCATTACCACATACCACAAGAAACCTCCCATCTTCATAGTCACAAACGATCCTGCTACAGCACACACTCCCATGAACAAACTGCCATCAACCAAGTCTTACAAGCCCACATGGGCATTCCGAATCTACCTATCCAAGTGATATCAAAATGCCCGCTTTTGAATTGTCCAGAAAAACGGGGGTTGGGGGGGAAATCAGCGTCGACCCACCTCCTGAGAGAAAGGAGATGAGCGCCAACCACCCCGTTCTTAGTGTGCAGCGTGACCCGCAGTACTTTGTGTTTGTACTTGTCTCAGATGTGTACCGGTCTTACTCTGATACCCTAAATGATGTGACGATCAACAAGCAAAGTCGACTACAGATTACTGTGTGAAAACAGGAGATTCAACGGCGGTTTGGTGTCGCGTTGATTACCATAGCTGTATGATGCTAGTGGGCCGCGGCTTTGATAACCATCTGCAGGCTAATGATGGTACGCAACGGCGGAAGATTGATTAGCCTTGCGGAGTTATGCGTCGTGTGGCGCCCATGTTCTTTGCGTACAAAGTTGTTGGAGATGTCCGACAATGGCCCCGATAGGGCTGTTCCGGTCGACTGGTCAGAACCGTTGGGATTGTATGTACTGTATGGTCTGCGGAAAGTGCGGCTCTAATCACCATGGAACTGCCAATTAGAGGCACGAAGCGTAGGTATTCCGACCATCAGCCGCATATCTATTCCTAAAAGAAGTCTCACATGGAAGGGCCTTGGTTCTATCTTGGAAGAGAGTGCTGCTGTTGTCTGAATTTATGAACGTGTGATCGATTTGACACTGGCACCCAATCGCGGCATTTCGCACCATAGAACGCCTTGGTTCGCCTCACTGATGCTGCAGAATCTGATCTTGAATGTGTTGTTGTGGGCGACCGGCGACGATTATCGTCTCCACGCACAGAGGCACCCCCAATACCACTCAGCTCCACCTCCTTCTAGCTTTGCCGAGCGTCGGCTATTGAATTACCTCCATGACCCTCCGCACTGTCACGATGTCACTCGGTCTTGAGATCGTCACAAACAATGTCCCGCCGATCTGCATGCATTCTCCGGCTAAACATCGGACAAGAGCGTTGCGGGGATTCCTTCTTGTGGAGAGGGAGCAAATAACTGGGGAAGAGGCGCATGCTTCAGCGCGTGCTTAGCCGCGGTCGGGCTAGCACTTTCCGAATCAAACAACCTCACCGACGCTTGCACCCAAGGTGTAAAATCTCTTCCGACCACGAGCACCTCGTGGCGACGACCGACGATGTACCGGATGGTAGTGACGGCTACTCGGAGTCGGAATGCGAATTATGTGGTTTCTGGGAACTAGAGCCCCGCTGTGCGGCAACAGAGCCATGGTGTCGGCTTGCCGCTTGTGGCGGCGTTGTCATGGCGAAGGCGGGTTCCCCGCTGAGTTGAATCGTGGCGGACAGACTTCCAAGGTTGTTGGGAGCCGATGCGGAGGGCTTGGGGCTTGGGAAGCGAGGAGTTGTCTTGGTATATGATGTATCACGATATATCGAGAGATTGGGAGATTGATGAAGACTGATGGAACGGGGATAGGTATGGACCAAATTCGTAGACGGTCACGACAGAGCAGCAACACTTCTCCCACAATTCATAGGCGTTTCCATGAGTGCACTGTAGGCTACAGGAGTCAGCAACTCTTGGTGAGGAGTACAAGCTCCCCACACCTAGCTATTGAGGCGTATGCAAGATCTGAACGGCTATCTTGGCATTGCTTCTCCGCCCATTAGGATGACGTCGCAAGCCCCATAGCTCCATGGGGACCACTCCGCAGAGACCATGGCAGAACTTCGGAATAGGCGGCTATGTACTTTCGTGTACAGTGCACCCTGGTCGACATGGCGCTGAAGAAACTGAATACTGAGCTCGCGCCGGCACGGGAGCCTGACTTGCACAGCCGGAAGCAGCAGTATATAAGGTCTTAAGCCGGACGATGATGCTGTACTTCAAGGCATTTCGCAGGTTCGCTTTTCAAGGCAACTGAATCATGGCGGCTTCCATTCTCTCAGTTTTGCTTTCGAGCTCCGCTCTGCTAAGCACTGCCAATGCTCAGGCATACGATGCTGGTAGTCGTTCTGACGATGCCTTTTCGTACATTCAGCCGTTGAACACCACGATCTTGACTGAGTATGGCTCATCGCCACCCGTCTACCCTTCACGTATGTTAGAAGTTTTTGACCAGAATTCATTCATGTCCTAACAGGCCACAGCAAACATTACCGGTGCTGGAGGATGGGAAGAAGCTCTACAGAAAGCCAAAGACTGGGTCGCACAGCTGACTATCGAGGAGAAGGCTGATATGGTCACTGGTCAAGCCGGCCCTTGCGTTGGTAACATCGTCGCCATTCCTCGCCTTGGCTTCGGTGGACTTTGTCTCCAAGATGGTCCTCTTGCAATCCGTGTAGCAGATTACTCGAGTGTCTTTTCCGCCGGTGTGTCTGCTGGTGCCACCTGGGATAAACAGATCTTGTAAGTCTCACTATGTATCATGGTCCATGAATATCAGCTAATCCGGCAAAGGTACGAGCGCGGCTATGCCATGGGCGAAGAATTCCGAGCAAAGGGTGCACATGTTCTCCTCGGACCAGTTGCTGGTCCTCTTGGTCGTTCGGGCTATGCAGGTCGCAACTGGGAGGGGTTCAGCTCCGACCCCTACCTCAGTGGTGTCGCTATGTATCAGACCATTACTGGCCACCAAGATGCAGGTGTTGCGGCTACGGCAAAGCACTGGGTGGGTAACGAGCAAGAGACGCAGCGTAACCCTGTTTACGACACCAACGTTACTACGACCAAGCTCTCCAACGCGCTCTCATCGAACATTGATGACCGCACCATGCACGAACTCTACATGTGGCCCTTTGCAAACGCCGTCAAGGCCAAGGCAGCAAGTTTCATGTGCTCATACCAGCGTATTAACGGTTCCTACGGTTGCCAGAACTCCAAGTCCCAGAACGGTCTCCTGAAGACTGAACTAGGCTTCCAAGGATATATCATGTCTGACTGGGGTGCCACTCACACTGGCGTAGCAGCCATAGAGGCTGGACTAGACATGAACATGCCTGGAGGTCTCGGTCCTTATGGCACGAACTTTGGTATCCCATCGTTCTTTGGCGGCAATGTCACACTTGCAGCCAACAACGGCAGTCTCGACATGTCCCGCATTGACGACATGGTCATTCGTATCATGACTCCTTACTTCCAGCTCGGTCAGGACAAGGATTTTCCCACCATTGACCCAAGCACTGGTGACTTGAACACCTTCTCGCCCCGCAGCACGTGGACTCGCGAGTACAACTTGACTGGTGAAGCCAGCCGAGACGTTCGCGGTAACCACGCTGAGCTTATCCGCAGACACGGAGCCGCCGGCAGTGTTCTTTTGAAAAACGTCAATGGTGCCTTGCCATTGAAGAACCCCAAGAACGTTGCTGTTTTCGGTAACGATGCTAGCGACCCTACCCAAAGCAGCGTGCTCAACCAAAAGGACTATGAATACGGGACTATTGTTGCTGGAGGCGGCTCAGGAACCGGTCAGCTCACCTACCTCGTTACTCCTCTCCGTGCCATTCAGGATCGCGTGGGCCAGGATGGTGGTATTGTCCAGTACTGGTTGAACAACACACTCATTGCCGGTTCTAACGTTAGCACCCTCTTGATTCCACGACGACAGCCTGACGTGTGCCTTGTTATGCTCAAGGTTTGGGCTGAGGAGGCCGCAGATCGCGCTCACCTCTCAGCCGACTGGGACGGTGATGGCGTTGTCGAGTCAGTCGCTTCATACTGTAACAACACTGTTGTCATCACACACGCTGCTGGCATCAACACAATGCCATGGGCAGACCACCCCAACGTCACAGCCATTCTCGCTGCCCACTTCCCCGGACAAGAGAGCGGACACTCCCTAACCGACATCCTATACGGACACGTCAACCCATCCGGCCACCTACCGTATACCATCGCCCTGAACGGCACAGACTACAACGCCCCACCCACAACCGGCATCAACACCACCGGCTTCGACGACTGGCAGAGCTGGTTCGACGAGAGACTAGAGATTGACTACCGCTACTTCGACATGCAAAACATCTCCGTCCGCTACGAGTTCGGCTTCGGTCTCTCCTACACCACCTTTGACATCTCCGACATCCAGTCCTCGCCTCTCGACACAAACATCACCGCCTTCCCCGAACAGCGTCCCATCGAACCAGGTGGCAACCCCGCCCTCTGGGACGCAATCTACAACGTCACCGTTTCCGTCGCCAACTCCGGCCCAGTCGCTGGCCACGTTGTACCCCAACTCTACGTTGGTCTTCCCTCGTCTGCCCCTGAGGGTACACCGATCCGCCAGCTCCGTGGATTCGAGAAGGTCTTTCTTGAGGAGGGCGAGTCGCAGACCGTTGGCTTCGAGCTGATGCGCCGTGACTTGAGCTACTGGGACATTGTGAGCCAGCAGTGGGTTATTCCCGAGGGTGAGTTCACCGTCTGGGTGGGACTCAGCAGTCGGGATTTGAAGGTCCAGGATACGTTTACTGTGGTTGGACAGTGACTTGTGAAGGGGTGGGGGAAGGAGCAGAAAGTGATAGCGTAATGACTACACGATATTATGAATAGTAATACAATTCTTCTATTGACAACAGAATTACTTGATGGATATCCCGGTCGTAGCGGCCTAGGCCCTGCCATTGTTGGTGGATCTAGGGTGAAATTGTTCCATGATCACTTCGTGCTATTTTATTTTATGAAGGCTACACGTTGGCTTGAGGACCGAGTGCTACTATTATAGCTATGTCCAATAGCTACAGCTGTAATACAAAATATCTACCGTACAAGTTATCAGTACCTATGTTAGCAATCAACCAGCAGCACTAGGAGCAATTAGATATAACCCTACTGCAGCGCCTGGTACCATCCATAGAATCTTTACACAACCCAAGACTCCAGATTAGCCTACAAATTGCTTCCTCTGCAACTCTCACTACACGCCACAAGGCTGCTAGCCACTTCATTTCATTACTCCTCTTTCTGAACTAGACCAGCACAGCCCGTCTACATCATCCATATAATCATCACTATCAATCATACCAGATCTACAACAGCAACCCACATTCTGTGCTGCCTGTCAAGAAAGCCCCTGTAGCTATGTGGCACAGTTGTCCTGCGCGGGCTGGCTGCAGTTTGTCGCGGTCCCCGCTTCAACCATGTTGGAAGGAAACTCGGCCGCGCAACAACCAACCAACTGATTCCCTCAAGCAACAACAACAACGATTGGTCCTCCACACCTTTTCGTGGCGTTGTGGTCGGCACAATGTACAGGGCTGCCCCGCATGTATCAAGTTTCCGCGAATAGCGGTCGAGTTGAGTGGGATAGTTGGTTTGCAAAGTGCATATATTCGATTTGAGGGTTGTGGTGTATAGGGCGTAAAGAACGGATGAGTGGGTGGGTGGTGTTGATGGGAGACTCGGTGACATCACATCCACTATTCTGGTTGACCGGGGCAACAGGATCTCGACTATGGACGAGGGATATGTGGTACTGGGTTGAGATCTCAGGCATCCCGTTGCTAGATGAGTTGGATGGCTTCTCGCTTCATGTTATCCCTCAGTATACATAGCATATGGCTGCGTTGAGCCGTGCTGCGACTGATATTTGCTTCATGATACACTCCCTCGAGTCGACATCTGACAACGCTGATAATAACGACCTTTCCTTGATATCATTTCCAGATGTGATAGAAATCTTGCAAGGCCCTGTTTTAGGCACCGGCAACTCATCTGATTCTGAGACAGCAATCGAAATGAAGCGATCGAGTACGCAACAGCCAAACGCTACCATAGTCGACATGCTGAAAACCCCAATACCAGCTGGCCTTATGATCCTCGCGATCTTCTGAACCAACGCAGCTCAGATATATGGTATTTCTTGGGGCTAGGAAGCCCATGTGAAAGGGGCTCGTGTCGCATTAGCGGACTTCGACGGCGGAGACTTTGGGAAAGCGTTTCGAACGGCGGCAGCGATGAACAATGGGACGAACAGGTTTCCAGCCTACGTTAGCATTGACACCTCAGACTCTACACCAGATCATGTCAGGCGCGAGGTATTTGAGGCAAACACTGGGCGGCTACTGTTGTTCAGTCCGGGGGTAATCGGCACGCTTTGAGAAAGCACTGAACGGTACCGCGACATCGTATAATTCGCAGGGTGTGTACACGTACTACACCATGTCAGCTAAATGATACACACTGTACGCATCAGGTATACTGTCTACGACCATCACCACTGCATCAACAGCAGCTTGAGTGTTCAGTCGGGATCTTTCGTAGGACGCATAGTCAATGTCAACTTCGCAAACACAACGACCGCCGCAGGTGCTCTCGCTGGGCCAGCACAAGCCGTCAGTCCGAGTGCTGCATCACAGGACTTTGCTGACTTGGACAGCAAGATCTTCGTCGATAAACTTGGTTCCGTCTTGCCCATACTGAAGCAATTCTTCTGCATCATGGCTTGGAACGGTACATGCAACGGGATGCACCTACACGCGGGGTATACTCTCAAGAGATACACCCTGGCGCGAGTGTTTTGGAGCATATCACCCCCTTCGATTAGCAGTCTTTGCGCCGTAGGGTCGACTTTTGCCTTCAGTGGTCGGTACAACATCAACGCCAAGATGTTCTTCGCTCACTGGACCGTTACTTGGGTGTATATCTAGGTAGTAGGGTTTCTTTGACCTACTGGATAATAGCACTGGATTCACTCCCATGGCTTTTTTCCCATTCATTGGAGTCTCTAGGATCATTCTCAATGTGGCTGCTTCCCAGGGGCCAACGACATTGCTTCACGTCTGGTCTCGCGTCCACACTTTGTTACCAAGCTTGTATTGGTACTGGAATTTTGCTAGTATTATTACGGGGGGTGCTATCAACAGGTTGCACTACACATCGCCCGTTCTCCCGATGTGGCTTGTAACGGTGAAAGCTTTGAGTCCGCTGGCAACGAGGTATCATGTTGAGAAGGCGAAGGCGATGTACCGGTATCTCAATGGGAGAAACGCGCTGGCTGCACCACACTAGGTTGCGTCGACAAAGTCTGTTTGCTTTTTGCCATTCATCTGTAGCGTTTAGCGTAGTAGCATCATATACATGAATCATCTTTGTCGTCTCGTACAACCATTCCTGAAGATCATGAACGTGCCAATATCATGGTTTTCACACACCAAAACGGGAATGACTATCGTACTACTGGGGCACACGTGGTACGCAGCAGCACAAAATCACGAGAAGTCGCCGCCTGATAGCGAAGCGATGAATTTGTGTAACATGTAAAGTTCTACTGTCACAACACTCCCCGGTATAGGGGGCGGGCTACCAAGACCCCGAGCGGCTTTATCGGCCTGTAATCTCGTCCTGATCAGCAAAGATGCGGCAAGAGCAACGGTTGGTCTTCGGTGAGAAAAAGTTGCGGCATGTCGTGCTTTCTTGGTGATGAGCAGCATTCTTCGCTGATTCGTGCCATTAGCATACTGTGTATGTCAATGCTAAATCACCGAGCCGTTTTGCAGGCCATTGACCAACGGCTTCGAGGGTATGGTTTGAGCACTAGCAACAGGCGGCTTGCGGACGCATTTGGGCGTGAATGATGGACATGTTCTCTGACAGAAGTAGAATGTATGAGTCGTGTTCGGATGTGCCGGAGGTTTGTATGCGAATGGTCCTCATGCAAGCGAGCGAGGAATGCGAATCTCGAGAAAGCATTCGACCATGGTGAGGATTGATGTTGTGTGGCTCAGGGTCTTTTGTGGGTCAAGGCAGCCTTCCAAGCATGAAGGAGGAAGGGTCGAGCAAGCCAGCGAACACGTGATGCAAGCGATTGCGGAGTCGAGTCTCTGGCGATTGCGGTCGTAGAGGAGGACAGTGTGCAGGATGAGCATATCGATCCTTGGTTCGTATGGCCTCCATCTCGCCGATTCCTGTCCAATGCTCCGCTCCTCCAGGCTGGGTAGGAGAGGATCCATGCCATCCCAGCGTGCGTCAAAGCTGTGTGATGCTCGTTCATTGCGACGGCCCACTTATCGTGCATGGAAGCAAAGCTTTTGAAGATCGCCAGAGATTTGCGACACCCATCAATAAGGCTTTTGATTATACATAGGTAGCACCAGCTTGTGCTTATTTGAAGCAGCGGAACGCGTTGGCTGAGACTCTTATCTTGGACTACTGCATTTACCCGTGTCGAACTCCTTCCCCTTCTGGCCTGCGGCCGTCCCCTTACCTCGTCTCGCACACTAGTTTGTACAGTACCGGTATGTGTCGAGAGTGCGCGAGTCGGTGGTACGAGGAGCTCCCCGGTTGCGCAGTGCAATCAAGCGATGACGAGCTCGCGCGGCGAAAAAGCCTACTGTTGGCGGCGCCTGGGCGCTCGTTTACTGTACCGTGTCGTGTAGAGTGTGTAACTTACTCTATTGCGTGCCAAACGCGCCCTACTGTGCTGTGTGGGCGGCGAGCGAGGAACGTGCTTCTGCTGTCAGCACCGCGTTGTGCCCGCCAGCGTCTCAAGTCGCGCGTAGCGAGCGTGGTGGTGGTGGAGCCCGGGTGTTTGCCGCGGAGGCCCTCGACCAGGCTGTCAATTGGTAGAGTATAGGGTTCCTTGAGCCGTGGCGGCGCACTACCGGTCGGTCAAGGTTTGGAGGTGCTGTGTACACGCAGTATCCAGAAGGGCAGAATCCCAGGATGAAGGCCTGAGCGCCGATGTTCGGCGGACGGAGCAGATGGACGACTCGAGCTAGATGCCGCAGACATGTCACCCGGGCCAGGACGCTTCGAGGCCGACTGCAGCGGGATGCGTCATCCAGGTACCGCTGCAGGCCCCGTGCAGGGCATGGCGTGTGAAGGCTGGGAGGCTGCGAATGGGTCGTGTCTGTGAACCATGGCCACCACCTTTTGGGCACGACAAGCGGGGCACGAGCTGGCAGCCGGCGAAGCCTCGCTCCAACGAGGCTCCCGAGGTCAGGCTGGCGGCCCCCCTGGCACCTCTCAAACCTTGCGGCCATGGTTCGCCCACGCCCTCAAACACGCTGCAGATTGGGGCCCTCTGGCAGACGGGCACCCCCTCAGCCTTGCCCCAGCTCTGAGGCCGCGCCAGGGGGAGCAGCCATGGCGACGTTGCGCTCGAGCGCCACTGCGACCAGCCCCCGTTTGGCTTCTTCCTCAGCCCTTCCACGCGCCTTCTGGAAGAGTGCCGTTTCCGCGTCCCCCGCTGCGCATGCAATCTGGGATGAGGTGATCGCACTGCCATCACTCCCCGTCGCGCCAACACCAGCTGATGCCTGCCCGGCCACACGTTCATCCACTCCTTGGCCCCTAACTGCCTCGCGACACGCTGCTCCTGGATATCCTTCTCCACCTTCTTTTGCATTGCCTGCCCCAGTCCCAGTCGCTCTTTAGTCGTCCCGTATTCTCGCCAGAGGGGTTCCTTCGGCATGTTGAGCAGAGCTTCTCCGCCACGCCTTTTCCGCTGACCATCCGGGTACCTGCCTCGCCACAATGGACGACAATCTCGACATCCCCGACGAGTCGATGCGACACATCGAGGCTCTCCTGGCAAAACACCCGCCTCACCTAATTCAACGCATGTTTTCCCAGGCACTCGATTCACGTACGTCTTGCCAGCCTTGCACTACAGTGAACCTAACATGCTCATGACTGCAGGCCGTAATTCCACTGCTTCGTCTTTCATGTCAACTAGTACGGCCAGCTCGACCACAACCTCGTCTTCTGGCTCGTCATGGCGCTCTCGCCTCTCCATTGGATCCACCTTTTCATCCTCTGCAGGAAACAGCGATGCGGCGCCTTCGAGTGCTTCGTCGATTTCTTCGCGCTCCAAGATGAGGCGCACCGAGCCTCGTTCGTATCCAGCTGGTCTTGATCCTACGCGGCCGGTGCCTCCCCCATCCTCAGAAGTCAGTAGCCCACTGGACATGAAAGTGGAACCAACCTTCACCCCAACCGACGACATGAGCGTGACATCGCCAACTTTGTTTCCTGATGACAAGTCACAGAGCCAGTCTGGTGAGCCCTACATGTTCTGTACATACTGTGCAGAATCCAAATCGCAGAAAACCTTCAAGGCCAAATCGGATTGGAAGAAGCATGAGATGAGGATGCACGAGACGGGAGAGGACTGGCAGTGCATTGTCCTGGGCTGTAGCCGCATCTTCGACCGCCAAAAAGACTTCATCAAGCATCATCAGCGCTACCACTCTGGACGACCCTTGCCATCTTTGACCGATATTGGCATCACCCTCCTCCCCAGAAGAGTGTTTGGTTGTGGCTTTGACAAGTGCAAGGAGGTTAGCATTGGATGGGATGAACGATGTGACCACGTGGCAAAGCACATGAAGAACGGAGCCACATTTGACCAGTGGAAGTACTCGAATGTCATCCGAAACTTGATACGACAAGAAGCACTTCACGACACGTGGAAAGAGTTGATCGGGTGTTTGGACGAACGGTTGCGGGAAAGTCGGTCTCAGATCAGTTGGTGTCCTGACAACTCACGCATCCTACGACAGAAGCTACAATGCTGCGACCTCCGACCAAGTCGAGAGGAAGTGCTCATCACTGCATTGAGCCTACGATCCGACATTCCGCTGGATCCCATTCATCAACAACTCCCACCTGGCTTCGTCACACCCAGCCGTGATTCTGTGCCAAACGTCGATAAACTATCGCGCGAGCAACGCATGCATGTATTGATTGGAAACTCCAACATCGAACTGACGCGGACGCGCCTCGCTGCTATCAACGCTGCTCTGCTACGAGTCAGCAGCACCCTCCCGCACGTGCCAGACTACGACTGTGGCTCCTCGCCCTTCGTAGAACCACAGTCACCAGCAGGCGATCAAACGAGTCGTCGCATCAGTTACATGGACGTTGACCCCGGAGATTACCTCGAAGTCGCTCAGCCGGCCATTCCCGACCTACCGCTCGTTTCGCATCAACCTGCAATGCATGTGCCGCATGCACATTCTGTCGTGATCGACAACACGCCACAATCCTACGTACAAAGTAATGACTATGCCGATCCGGCAAAAGCTCCCGCCAATCCTCTGGGGTCATTATACCCCAGTTACTTTGATGCGGCACCACAGTTTGAAGACTCGCAGTACTACGATCGTCAAGTATTTGACCGTCCGTCATTTGGCCAAATGATCTCGAAACCATTATCCAAGATTGGTAATAGAATAGGCAACACCAGAAGCAACTCTACAAACCCAAGGTCGTCGTCACATCTCAGCCACGAAATGGGGTCCGATTTCGCGTTACAGAATCCAGTAGCTGCAATAGGCATGCGCCATCCGCAACAGCATTCCCAACAACATCAGCATCAGCACATGCAACAACCACAACCACATCCACAGCAGCAGCAGCAGCAGCAGCAGCAGCAGCAGCAACAACAACAACAACAACAACAACACCACCACCACCACCACCAAAACATGATGGCCCAGCCACCACAACCATACCGGCATTCCGCACAAATGCAAGACCAACTGCACATGTACACAACACAGGGGTAAACTCACCACCCAAACCAACCCGTCATTCTAGCCACACGAACGCTTCGGCACGATATCGATGTTCCCCACGCTCCCAATCCTCTGCATACCATTTTGTGCATTCCATTTGTATCCTCTATTGTTTAGCGGAGCATATATTAGATTTATTTCCCCCTTCCCCCTTTTCTTGACGTTTTCGTCCTCTCTTCTATTTTTTTTCTTCTTTTCTTCGATACCCCCCGTGCCTATTCTTTATCTGGGCACGAAAAAAATGGAGGATAGACGGTGTGTACGATATAGCGTTGTTCGTTTGCGATCAAGCAGAGGTAGCGGGCAGGTTTGGATCTGCGCATTTTGATTAGCGAAGAAATGAAAGTATGTCGTTTTGGGTATTGTCGTGTGATAGTGTATGTGTATGTGTGTGTTTTCTTTGGTGCTTTTTAACTCATCCTTGTGCTTCTGGGAGGGTCTGTTGTGCGCCACTTTGTATGAATGTGTGGGGCGGCTTCTAGACTAACTGGAAGGGAGGTGGATGTCAACTGTTGTTCATGTGAATGCTGAATCGTGATCTCGATGCAGTCATAGCCGTTACGTGTGCGTATGTGACGACACTATGAATAATTTAAAAGTTATGATAGTAGTCTGTGTAGATCCGAGGCCAGCGTGTTATTCGCAAGTTACTCTAGAGGTTGTAGGGGTGTATTTCCGGCTATGTCAGTTGACTGAGAGCTAAGCTACCGTAGCTAGGATCTGCTGTGGACATGGGCACATAGGTGACTTGTTCTAGTAGGGTAATACGGGCTTTGAAAAAAAGCGGTTGCTGCTTCGTAGGTGTAGAGAGGTATTAACGAGCGGCATGACGCTGCCAACATCCTCCAGGCTTTATAACGAATTCGAATCTGGATCGCCACCCACATAAGTTCCATTCCCGAACAGCGTCCCAACTTTTGAATAGTCCAGTGTCTTGCCACTCTTCACATACGCAAACCTAAAGTACTCACTCAACTCCATGTTCCGAGGCCTTGTCCACTCAAAGCGATCCTCTATGCCTTGCTGCTTTTCTTCGAAAAAAAGCCGATCACGCTCAACGTCATTCACCAACACACTAATCCCATCTACTGCATCAGGCTGACGCTCCCACTTGAAAGTAGCAACCAACTCTCCCGCAACAGTACTAATAACTGGATCCATGACCTTCGGAACCACAGAATCAAACCGCGCATCATTGCGCAGTGCATCGGGAGTCTGCAACACGGAATCAAAATCCCAGCGCGCAATACCGTTGACGAACAGACCGAGTAGTATGCCTTGATACAGTAACGACGGACGAGTCTGGAGACTTGTACCTGGAAGCAGTAACAAGGCGATGATGTAGTGATGGATGCGTAGATTGACCCCGGGAATCACCAAGCATGTCAAGATTGCCAGGACGAAAAGTCCGTACAAGCCGAGGTACCGCAGCAAGCGGCCTTCGAGCCAGAAACAGTATATCTGGCCCATTATGATGGCGAATAGTAGGATGATGATGATGGCGAGGGCCAGTTTCGCACCAGGCTGTTGCTGCAAATCGTGTGCGGTGAGACGCGAGATTGGTATCCAGTCAAATGTGTAGTTTGAAAGTGCACCGATCCAGAATCCTCCTAGCCAGAGGATTGTCTTCTCGAAGTGAGCAGTTAGGCCGCTTAGCGTGCGTTGGATGGTTGTCATGTACAGCACTGTTGCGACGAACATCGCGGGTAAGAGGCGTTTTGCGAACATGGATATGTGATCCGGAAGGACGGTGGTGTTGTGGTACGATGCTGTGGGTGGATCGGAGGCCAGACTAACGTGCGCGAATATGAGGACGAAAATCGAGAAGAATACCCTAGGGGATGTCGAGAAGATTGCGAGTAGGGTGGTGAACAGAAGGGAGACAGGGAGGAGCGCAGAACGGGGGTCTGGACTACAATGAAAATTCTCGTCGGAGGCAATGGTGTATGAGAGCGGGAAGTAGGAGTCGAAGGGTATAGACTCGATTCCGCGATTCTTGGTACTTGCAAAGTTCTCATGTTGGCCAGCCAGTGTGATGCGTCCGCACCCTCCTGTGCCATCTTCGATGATGCCGGCATGTATCGCAGAACCACATACGAAGCTATCTCCTCGGTATTTCTCTGTTCCAATAACGAGTGGCCGATAGTTGTATTCGTGCGGTCCAATCACATGGGGATTCAGAATCTTGACATCGCGACATTTAGCTGGACAACGGAAGGCAAAGGTCTGGTTGTTGAAAGGGCGGCAGTCGACACCATCAATACCGCATTCGTTCTTCCGACGCCAGAGTGTGTCGACGCAATCCATATTGATCACAGACTTGCTGTCGCCATCTTTGATTGGGCGTTGTGCGCTCAGAAACCAGGTAAAGATGAGAAACCATATAAATAGAATGATGCCATGTAGTAATCTCTTATTGACCGTGAGTGAATCGAGGAACGTGGATGGTGCTTCCTGGAGTGAGGGAAAAAATGGACGAATGCTCAGCGTCCGAGGCGGATTTCGCCCTTGTAACAGCCCTAGAATCCCTTGTCTTCGACTTTTCGTAGCAGTCTTTGGTAACGTTACATCCTCAAAGTCCAACTCTTCCCTCTGCATTAAGTGCGCTTCTTCATCCGCGTCCTCCGAAACATCGCGGTCAGGCTCACCGTTGACTGCGTTATAGTGGGCCAAATCTTTCATCGTCAGCTCCAAGGGATTGTAAATAATAACAAGCGAGAGGCATCAATCATCGACATGCTGTTGATCACAAAGGACTCGAGATGAAACATTGGCAGACAAGGGATGATGTTGGCGGCTGAGACTTAGTCAGGCTTTCCAAAGTGGATCGGTGGCGTATTTATAGCGCGCTACCTTAGTCTATACTAGCCAGCAGTATGTTAATCTATCGATGTGCAAATACCACCTCGCAAGACAAGCTGATATTGCTTGAGCATCATATGTTCAACCTGTGAAATGCAACCAATGAGCGTAGAGCAATGTGAAGTACTACAAGGGTCGTGCGTGTGGCCGTAACCCGAAGAATTGCCAACTTGAACTCATTGAACGTTTATATATTTCAACTTCTTCTTAGATAAAAGTCCACATCGGTAGGCCAATTACCTGGACGACATCATTCCCACCGTATCTACTGCTTCTTCGCATCACGTTCCTGTTTTCTGAGCGCACGCTTGCGAATGCTCTCATGCATGCCCCTATTCACTTTAACGACAATAGGTGACCTCTCACCCAAGAAGCGGGAGAGGAACCATTGCATAAGACCGTGACTCCAGTATGGTGTGCTTGTGAAGGCTATGTTCTGAGCACCGCCACTCCTACCAATCTTGCTAAGCGTTGCGCGAACGAATTGTTTCGGGTTTGGCACGAGTGCTGAGGTCTTGCGGATCTTCGACATAGCAGTTGTGATCAGGTGAGACTGTACGCACTGCACAGTAATGCCGTGGGGTTCCAGTTCGGAGCCGAGCGAGGTGGACCATTGTTGAAGGAAAGCCTTGCTGCCAGAGTACGTTGCGAGGAGAGGTGTAGGGAAGAAGCCGCCGAAGGAAGCCATGGTCAAAATAAGGCCACGTTTGCGCGAGACCATTCCAGGTGTGACAATGTGTGACACGCGAAGTGTTGCCATGCAGTTGATGATGATGATGTCGTTCATCTCTTGCTTTGGTGTCTCGACGAACGGAACTGGGATGCTGTGACTCAATCCGACATTGTTCACAAGGATGCTGACATCCAGACCCTCAATGAGCTTCTTCAAATTGTGGTAGTCCGAGTCCTTGTTCTGCGCAAAGTCCATAGCCAGTGTCTTGACCGTGATTTTGGGCCCATATTTGGTGGAGATGTCCGAGGACAAAGTGTCGAGCTTCGATTGGGTTCGCGAGACGAGGATGAGGTTGTAGCCTTTTGCGGCGAGTGAGAGAGCAAATTCCTTGCCAATGCCGTCGGAGGCACCAGTGATTAAAGCGTAGGTGCCGCGGGGCCCAAACGTGCTTAGCTGGTACAAATCAGCATATCGTGATGAGATCGATGTTGTCCTGATCTAGACTTACAGATTTGCCTGGAAGCACAAACAAACTCAACAGGACGCGAACGGTGCTGATGATGGGCGCTGCGAAGGACGCAATGCCTACGAGCAGGAAGCCATATACCGCAGCCTGGATGAACGAATTGTCCGCATCGATGCGGATGCCCAGAGACTCAGCTATGCTTGCCATGGTGAGTACAGTAGGACCACCAGCAAAGTGCGAGGAGACTCGACTCGTGAAAGAGAGTCTTGACGGGAACTTCGACAGCGCAATGTCCTTTTGCGAGGCTCGCAAGCTTTACCCCAATCCCAACCCAACCAACCATGTCCCGCCGAGGCCCAGACTAGCGCGCCGTCGGTGTTTGGCCTGTTTGCGTGCCGATTTTGTCCAATCGCGCCTGCCCTCCGCCAAGTCTGTGTGGGACCGTGGGTTCCTCACTCGGCTAGCGCCCACGAAGGAAGCGAAATCGTAGGGCCCATCCACAAACTGTGACCGACCTTCAATTCTCGACAGACGACAACACCAGACCGCAACCATGGCCACCGAATTGACGTATGTTGTTGCGCACCGCTGCATGATCCGAGTAGATGACTGACTGCGAAACAGCGTCCAGTCCGAGCGCGCTTACCAGAAGCAGGTACTGCCAGCCCAGTACACCGCGAATTCACACAGAATGACGATACTAATGCGACGCGATAGCCTCACATCTTCTTGAACCACAAGGTCGGCGGGCCCCGCAAGAACACCCGCAGCAGGAGATGGTATAAGGATGTCGGTCTGGGCTTCCGCACGCCCAAGAACGCCATCGAGGGCACCTACATCGACAAGAAGTGCCCATTCACCGGCATGGTCTCCATCCGTGGCCGTATCCTTACCGGAACTGTCATGTCCACCAAGATGCACCGTACGTCTTCCCTCGGATATCTCAGCGTTTCGCGCACAGCGAGGAAGATGCGATATTGAAGCATGGCTTGGCAACTGGGACTGACAATATTCCACAGGCACCTTGATCATCCGCCGCGAGTACCTCCACTTCATCCCCAAGTACTCTCGTTACGAGAAGCGCCACAAGAACCTCGCCGCACACGTCTCCCCCGCTTTCCGTGCCGAGCCCGGTGACCAGGTTGTCGTTGGCCAGTGCAGGCCTCTCTCCAAGACTGTCCGCTTCAACGTCCTCCGTGTCCTCCCCCGTAGCGGAAAGGCCGCCAAGCAGTTCTCCAAGTTCTAAATGCACAGAGGGGAAGGAGTAACGGGTTCATGATAAGGGAAGAAGCGTGTCGGAGCATGATGGTTTTCGATATGGTCGTCAAAACTCTGCATCTGGGTTGAAGAAATGGAGTCCAATGGGCCATGTATGTTTCTCCAGCTATGATCAATGAAAGCCCTCGGGAGGCCAAACAGCCACCGAGGCAGGTCAAAAGTCCAACACTGTCTCGGTGCTTGTGATGCATGGACTTTCGTCCGACAAAATAACTAGAGGGATTGAGTTCAATGGCGCACTTATACCTGCATGAAGTCGGCAATGTGTCTTCAGCCTCTTCACCCCTTTGATTCATGGACATCTGGAGGAATTCTTGACTTTAATGGACAATTGAACGTGTCCACCAAATGCTCAATCTATGACAACACGCTTTGGTACTAGGGTCCTTGTTTGTACTGACAATTGTTTTGTGCGCCTCAGAACATACTATCTTATCATACATGTCCCCTTCATCTTCCAATCTCCAAATCTGGCACCTACCCAACCAGACTCCCTCACGTCCTGACATACCACCCCCACTGCATCCACATCCATACCAAACTCAAATTCGCCACGACCACGGGTCCCGCCAATGGCTTCCCCCACCTCGTCGTCCCAAACACCCACCACTCGCTCATAAAATGCGCCCACGCAACCCCATACGTCCACATTGCCAACTGATACATAGCCGGATCATTAATATTATACGCTGCGTACAGCCGCACAAGCGATGTGAGCAGCGTCCAAGTACCGAATGTGCGGGACGATAGTGCAGTGACGTGTTTTGGTATTGTAGGGGGTGGGTCGATGGGCGAGGGGTTGTAGACGCGCGAGGTGAAGGTTAGAGTTGTGTAGGCTTGGGCAGAATTGGCGATGGAGATTACTGCGACCTGGGGGTTGGGGGCGGGGTTGTTAGTTTGGGTAAACGTAATTGTTGCTGGGGGAGAAGGGTGGTTGGGTAAGAAGGGGCTATGGGTGATGTTGCGCTGTGTGTGGGTTTGTGGAGGGAGTAGATGGGACGTACGAAGAGGAGCCATTTAGGGAGGAGACCCTCGGCTGGTGGGAGGTAGGAGAGAATTGAGGATGACATGGGGGGTTTGGCGCGGGGAGGCGCGATAGGAGAGTGGTGGGTTCAACGGGCACGTTGGTGTTGCGCTGTATAGAGATCTTCAGCCTTGTGAACTTTTGGGGTTCAGGGACGAGGGTCTGTGCGAGGACGACTTGGTTGTGTATAGTCGTCCAAGATCTATCTGTGCAAAGCATCTCGTATTTAATAACCTTTTCTTTCGCACGCTGATTGCGAAGGCATTTCAGTGTTCTTTAAGTCATACCTCAGATATGATACCAAGGTGTTATTAAGCTGGTCGTCTGTGCGAGAAACCGGATGATGTTGCATGGTAATCGGGCTGGCGTGCAGTACATATCTACTCAAGTTGACTGTACTAAGGATAACGCCAATCTGTGAAAGCTTTATATAGCGCCATGTTTGAAAGACAAACCACTCAAAATTTGACGTTGAAAAAGGATCGAACTTGAAAATGTACATCTATGTACTACTGAACGATGTCGCTGAACGCCACTTGACACCACCAAATGCAACTATGCAGCCACCGTTGTCACACAAATGTCAAGCATATCGCTCTTCACCCTTGTTCCCCTTCTAGTGAACTTCTCAAGCTACCAGACTCTGAATATATCGCCTGTCATGTACAAAAAAAAGCCAGCCAAAAGTCAAGCTGACGGATGCTCGGTCACATCTGGACCGCAAAACCCTAAGCAATATTCACATGAAGTGTCCAAATCAATGGTGTCCATTCACACCATTAACGCCGTTAACACCATTCAAACCATTAGTGCCATTGACGCCGTTTGTTGATGGGGTTTCAAGCTTCTTGCGGTAGAGGTCGCCGCCACATAATCGCAAGCGCTCCGCGGCCTGTTCAGGTGTGATATCACGTTGTGGTTCTGCTAACATTTCGTAGCCGACCTGGAACTTGCGGATAGTGGCGCTTCGGAGAAGTGGTGGATAGAAGTGAATGTGGAAATGGCTGGATTCAAGCTCATCGGCTGTTCCTTGAAGAGGAGCCTGGTGAATGCCCATACCTTGGAACTTGTCAGTAATCAACAAGACTACGATTTGCAGGACACTTACTGTATGGGAATTGAGTCTCGAAGAGATTGTCATATCGCCTGGTGACCTCTGCTATGCACTCCGCCAACTGTGCGCGCTCGGCCTTGCTGAAGTCGACCAGGGACCGCTTGTGCTGTCTGGGCACAATCATGATCTCAAAAGGCCACACTGCCCAGTACGGGATACCGGCCCAGAAGCTTTCGTTTTCGAAGACCGTGCGAACCTTCTCTTGTGACTCCAGCTGTGCGTAATCGACTAGCATATGGCACCCGTTATGTTCTTGACGATATTTGCTCAACTGGACCAACTCCATGGCTGGCTCTTCTGGAAGCGAAGTAGTGGTCCAAACCTGTCCGTGAGGATGCGGATTTGAGCAACCCATGGCTGTGCCCTTGTTCTCAAAAATCTGCATATACCGGTACTGTGCATTTGGCGCAGAGAGAGCCCCCTGTGAGAGCTGCGGTATCTGTATTGCCGCGGCAAGTTTAGCCAATGGCGACTTCGGATCCAGATGTGCGGTGTAGATATTAGTCCAGGTCTCAATCACTGGCAAAATCTGGCTGGGCGTCATGTCGGCCAGAGTGAGATTGTGAGATGGCGAAAAGCAGATAACATAGCACTTTCCAGTGACGGCCTCAGCACGGAGTAGTCGCGAAGCCAGGGATCCATCTTTGCTGTCTGGGCGGTACTCTTGCTGCTCTTCCATGACGGCACTGTAGTCGTTGACAAAGACATAGGTGTCTTCGAACTTTGGATTGTGCTCCCCATTTGCTCGGGTGTTCCCAGGGCATAGATAGCACTGGCGAGTGTTAGTATATATCACTATCGATGCCTGTGATGGTGGGGTATCCGCCTACCTTGTCGTCATACCCTGGCAGTGTAGTCCTCGTTGGCGATTCCTGCGACCCTCTGGAAGAAATCAGCCTCTCGTGCGACAACGCCCACAGACGTGTTTCCTGCTTACTGCCATGGGCGCTTTGTACGATGCGGAGAAACTAATATCCAACTGCCCCGTAGTAGGTTGAAGCGCCTGTGCGAGATGTCGTTCAATACTGGGTCTGTCATGGTGCGCGGATTTGTTCCTCAGCGTCGCGCAAGGCGGGAAGAAGTCCACAGAGGTTATATAGCCGTTGAAAGTCGTCTGGCCCAGGCGACAGCCAGTCCGGGAAACATGCGGAGAGCTAAATAGTGTGAGTGTCGCCGGTCGGCGCACCCCTGCAGGCTGGGATTTAAGCTTTCCCTGGCGGCGGAACACTAGCCGAGTTGGGTACTGCACCCTGTTGGCTGCGTAGCAACTGCGACGGAAGCTGCGAAGAGGCCACAGAGCCTCACCAGCTGCCCACGATACCTACCGATTGGAGAATTAGCCCGCGCTCCGTCCACGCAGGGTTTTCACCATGGCCATGATGCCAAGTGCTGCAACCTCGTCGGGCAATCCGTACGATAGCGATGCCGTGGAGCGTGACCTGATAGACCCCGACGATGGTACGTTGCATGCATCCCGCAGTAGCTGCCTGCTTCCCCAGTCCCCCATATGAGAGATGGGCGTGCGCTAACCCCCAGCCAGCAACCCTCGACGACCTCGATGATCCCCTTCAAGGAACCTCGGACCGCGCGCCGTTGACGGGCAACATACAACGGGGCGCTGCCAATACGCAGTCGTACTTGACTTCGAGCATTCCAGGCGAAGACCGCCGCGCGCCCACCAACACCATCGACGAGACGGTATGGCAGACGCTGTCGCGCGATGTCTTCGCCATCTGGGAGAAGCTGAAGCAGGTGCTGTACCCCAAGTATCTGCTGGGTGGCATGATGCAACAAGGGGGAGGGATAGGCGCGGCAGAGCGCGGTGAAGCAGATGGGCTCGGTGGAGGCCTCAGGAACATCGCAGGGAGATGGCCAGACGCAGATGTGATCCTGCAGGGCGGCATGAGCGAGGGGCTGAGAGACTGGGACCTATGGGGACCGCTCATCTTCTGCCTGCTGCTGAGTTTGTTCCTCTCGTGGGGAGCCAAGGGAGACCAGAAAGACTTGGTCTTTTCCGGTGTCTTCGCCATGGTGTGGATAGGCGAAGCAGTTGTCACGTTGCAGATCAAGCTGCTGGGCGGCAACATGTGAGTTGGACTCTGTATCAATTGCCTTGGGTGCACGCTAATAGTCCGCCAGCGCATTCTTCCAGTCCGTTTCCATCATTGGCTACACACTATTCCCCCTCGTCATCGCATCGATACTCAGCGCCGTGGGCGTTCCTACCATTGTCCGGATCCCCGTATATTTGGTGCTTATAGCCTGGTCGTTGGCAGCGGGTGTGAGCATCATGGGTGGCTCTGGAGTAGTCAGAAACCGGGTGGGCATTGCTGTGTACCCGCTGTTCGTCTTCTATATTGCGCTGGGCTGTCTTTGTTTCATCAGTTAGAACAATTTCGCGAAGGATTATAGCATTGCGCGATGTTAAGATACCAGATATGGTATGCAGATGGACATCAAGGAGTTAGTCACTACCCATCATGTCGTGGTGAATCTGGGCCACAATACATGGAAATCAAAATATGCAAGCTAGATGACCAAGACCAGTCCATGATTAAACATGCTAACCTCTCAAAAACCATGAATTCCCAAGGTTGACGTGCATGCGCCTGAGATGCACGACTTGCTGCTACCCGCGCCCATGTTTAGCCGTCCGCCCTTCCCCACTCCGTCATTGGTTCTTTGGCAGCGAGCGACAACACACTCGACCACGACTGATAGAAGCGCCAGCACGCTGCACACCGCCGTCCACTGAACACGCAGAACGCGCTCTTCCGGCTCCCCTTCCCTCTGTGTACGCGTTGGGCCCTCGCTGTGCAGTCCACTTCCTCGCATCGGCGCATTAGACTGGAAATTGCTTGCGAATCGTGCTCAGAGCGCTTTGACCGACTCCACTAGAACACTGGTCTCGAATTGCAGAGCTCTCCTGAGTAGACCGACCACTACACCAGACTCCCGCGACTGTCTTGAGCCCCGTTGTCACCCCACGGCATAGGCTCACTCGTCCTGCGGTCCGCCAGCCAGCCCGCCACCACTAGCCTCGTCGGAGCTGCTCGTCTGCCCGCTATTGTCCTCTGGTGAACACCAGCTTTCACCCCGGGTTCACTTGCTATTGTAGCCATTGAGGCAGGCAAGATCAGCTTGTATTGAAAATTTTGCCATCGCCAATCCTACAGATTCTTTCTCACCAAAGACTTCTACCCGATCGTTCCCAATAACCCAACAATTCACTCCCGCCTGCCAACCGCACCACGCATACGAGACCACCACGACTTGAAGCGCATATATTTCACCATGACAGGCGCACCGGAACAAAAGGAGGGCGCCGTAGCCGCTACCTCCTCTACTGTCGAATCAAAAGACTCTACCGAGGCAGGCGTCAACTCTCCCGCCCGAAGCGACAAGAGCAGCGACAGCGAGGGGAAAGAAGTTAGGGATAAGCTGAAGGACACGCAGATCGATGCGCCGGCTACATCTCATCCCACCTCTGAGTCAGACCAGCACATGAAGGACACTTTGAATGGCGGTGTCAAGGCAGCAGACTTGAGCGCATCAGGGTCAGACAGTGAGCGTGGACGCTTGCGCCGAAAGCGCAGTCGGGAAGATTTCGAGGAGGAGGCTGAGGCCGAGAAGCAGCCTGGGAAGAAGACCGAGGTCGGGTCTGAACGACATCGGCGCAAGAAGTCACGAGACATCTCCAAGGATGAACTACCTACTACGAAGCCAGTTCCCAGTACGATATCACGGATCGAAGAGAACGACGTAGACGAGCAGATGACTACGCCGAAGAAAGACAATGTAGCTGCCATCACTTCAGACAAGGTGTCTGGCACAGGTACCAGCCCCAAGAACAAGCGCACACGTGAGCAGGCTGAAAAGGAGACCGGGGCTACTGAGAACAACTCAGGAGGCGCAGACGTCAACGGCATGCCTGCTATAGAGACTAGCGAAGAGCGAGATTCAAAGCGCTTACGTGATCAAGGAGCTCAGTTGGGCAAAGGTGCCGCTGAGCCAAAAGCCAAGGTACGGACCACATTATAGTTACGAGACTTGACTTAAGCTAATGACGGATAGATTCCGTCGGGGAGTGGCTTTGCGAACACATCCGCGGCGTCTCCTTTTGCAGCCATGGCAGCCAAACCTCAAGCCTCAAAGGCCTCTGACAAAGCAGAGCCGATACCACAAACATCTGATGACAAGTTCAAATCATCCGGCTTCGGCGGCTTTGCCAGCTCAGCAGTATCTCCATTTGGAGGATTCGGTGGTTCGAAGCCTAGCACAAGCTCACCCTTTGCCGCCGCGAGTGGAAGCAAGCTTTCGTCCTTCGCGGGGAGCAAGTCTCCTGATAGTGGCACAAGTGGTTTCGGCGGATTAGGCAGCTCCAGCAAGCCTACCTTAGGCGGTTCTACATTCGGAAGCTCAACAGGCTTCGCCGGACTAGCTAGTGCACCAAAAGGGACTGGCCTGCCTTCATTCGGGGGTTCGACCGGATCTCTAGAAATCACGGGGCTGAAGACAAAAACTGACAAGCCTTTCGGTGCAGCAGCCAACGGTGAAGCATCAGACGATGACGATGGTGAAGAATCAGGATCCGAGGCCACCAGCAAAGAGGAACGGCAATCGAGCCAACCTCTCCTCTCACAACAACGTAAGTTTTGCATATGCTGTTGATGATCTCACCTAACAGACATGCAGCGCATGAGACCGGCGAAGAAGGCGAAAGCACAGTCTGGGTTGGCCGAGCGAAACTCTATACCATGGCTGGCGAGGCAAGCAATCGGGCGTGGCAAGAGCGTGGTAGCGGAAACTTCAAGTTCAACATTACCGACGAGGAACCAAGGAAAGCTCGATTCGTACTACGCGCAGACGGAACCCATCGATTGCTGCTTAATGCAGCCGTGACTAAGAAGATGATCTTTGGCGGTAATGCTCAAGGAGAGAAGCCCAAAGACACTCGGTTGCTGTTTAACTCGTCTACTCCAGATGGCGAGTTAGAGATGCACTTACTCAAGGTTAGTCAGGAATCTGCCATCAGAGGAATCGTCAATGAATGCTAACTACCGTCACAGTTGAAAGCCGAAAACGCAGTCAAGCTGTGGGAGGAAGTCACAAAAGTTCAAGAAAGGGAATTGTAGGACCTTCCTATTCTGACGTTCGCGACACTGACCATGGATCCTTCTGAGCATTGCGAATAGCGGTCTTGATGGCACACACGCTGTTGTTGGATAAAATGTATCTGGTCAGGGTGTCCATCGTGGTTTCTTCTTTATAGTACGCATTCTTCATCTTTGACGGTTGATATAGACTCCGGTTCTTATGAGGAATGGATGAGCATATTGGGACGGTGGGAAGGGTCAAGCATATTGAGACGGTAGTAGCCAAAAGGTGGCACTGGAGTTGGGGCTAGCCAAGTCAGTCAAACTTGCTTCGTGCTTGGGGGATGGCAAATTCAGGGACGGACGGTGTTGTAAGGTGGACATTCTTTGCGTTTTGAATTGCATGTAACACGCAATAGAACGGGCACGGGATTGATACAATGAGTACTTGTCAAAGCAGTAGAGAATCTGTCTTGCTTTTTCCTCTTTTCCTTGCGATGACATCCTTGCCAGTCCAGTCTAGTCACTCCATTCTTTCAAGCGCCCACATTCGTTACACAACATACTTTGCTTTTCCCCACCTCATCGACCACAAACCAAAACACCGGGCTTGATCAACACCTAGAGTGTCTCTTCGCTCCACATAGCCGCAGCAAGAGTCTTTTCCTCGTATCACCTTTCAAGCCACCTACATCCCGTATCACCTCCCTCCCACCCAATCCAATAGCGACTGGAACCACATCCCGAACACACATCCCAGTCCTTCCCCCCATGCCAGCACAATCGTATTCGGAGACCATCGCTCTGGGATCTGAGATGTCACGATTTGCTTTTTTCCTCTTCTCTTGCTTTTTCCTTTCCTCGAGGGCAAAGATACAGATACAGATCAGGCTGTGGGGAGGTACGTATCTGTGTGCTGCTAGTAAGACGCATAGTTCCCTTCGAGTCTGTATCCGCATATGCTGTAAAATCTCCGACTGGACGAGTAAACAAAGGGTGGTGAGTAATGGGGCGTAAAAGCGGGATAAAGGGAAGGGGAGAGGGGAGGGGAGGGTCCCTTTTGGTTGCGTACTCTAGCGACGCTGCGGGTGTGGAGGCGCTTAATGTACCGTTGTGTGTGTGTACTGCAGGTATATAGACTAAGAGGGATGGGACTCCGATGTAGAATGAAACTTGTCCAGTGGTAGCTTTTTTCCCTGTTAGTTTTGATTGACATGAGTAATTTGAGAATGTGGGATTTCCGGTTCTTCGAGATTGTGGCAAGTCTTGCTGAGGGGTGGGAGAGTGGGGTTCGTGGTCTGAATATGGATTTGGTGGTGAGGTATTCTTTGAGTGTTGGGCAGGAGCGTGGAGTACTGGGGGCGACGGGACGGGAAGGAGGGATAGGTGAAAGTGCTAGATTAGAAGGGATGGATGGATTGTTGCAGGATGGTGTACGGAGCTGTCACAATATGCCCATTTCTAAGAATAGCGACATGGTAAGTTTGATGACATTGCGTGTGGTCTACCTTGCTGATTTCGTTGTACCAGATGCGCTATATCGAACAAGAACGTCGACACGGCTTCTTGCGGAATCTACGCGCCTCTATGGCATCAAAGAGTACTTCTTTCATCCGCAAATTCACTGGAAGGCGTGGCTCCAGGTAAGCACACGTCCCTTTATAACATGTCAGAAGCACAAGCTGACAGCTGCAGTGACTCCAGATCAAGCAAGAATTTTGACCCAGCGGCGGGATATACGCATAGCAGAGTATTGGAGGAAGGGGGTATGCATAATGATGGTTTGGGAGTACGATGTTGCGAATCAGAGAGACTGGATGAAGAGGATGGATATAGTAACGGTGAAATGGAAGACATGACTGAAGAGGCGGAGCCAAAGGAACACCAGAATGCTAGGATGCAGTGGACATGGACCGAGTTAGCATCATGAGTTGGAAACTCGTATATACAGGGGGAAAACCATCATAGACATTGCCAATCAAAAATTCCATTAATTGTACAAGTCGAAGACAATTGCATGCATCAAGACCTGTTGGAATAAGTACCTCGGTACATTTAGGTAATAGTGTACACGTCGAATTGAACCACTACGCCGTTGCAACACCAGTACAATAGCAAAGTGTATTCAGATTGAAACGTAGCTCAGAAGCACCCAACTCAAATTCCAATCTTGAACTAAAAAGGTGCCATATACAAATGAATCAAACTCACAAAATTTCCATGGCCCCTGCAGTTCCGCGCCCCCTCCAACGTCATACCCTTACCGCCCATGTGCCCCACCACCCCCGTGCCACCCACTAACCCTGATTCTCAACCCCGCCATCCAACCCAAACAACAGCACCAAACACGAAACAACTACACCAGACACGTACGTCTCTTCCACCCCACCTTCATCCAAAACATCACCCAGAGATAACACTCAAGCTAATATCCAAAACCAGAAACCTCCAACTCACCGCCACCATGCCCGGAGCAAAATACACAGAAACCTACAAAAAGGTGTCGGCCATGGGCGAGAAGCTCAAGGCAGCAGGCAAGCAAGGACCCAGCAATGATGAGCAGTTGCACGTACGTCTTTCCTTTGTTCCTTGGAGGGTATAGATGGCAAATAAGCTCTTCCTGGCTGGGCTGGGCTGAGCTGTCTGCCTGGGGTTTGAGAACGGTTTTTGTGCCGGGCATGTTGCGCAATCATGGACAATGGGGATGCTAATACGATGTTTGTGAATATATAGCTCTACGCGTACGCCAAGGTAGCAGAGGGCAAGGACTTTAGCGAGGCGAAGAAGCCCGGCATGTTTGATTTGGCTGTATGTCCTTTTCATCTTTTACTTCAGACTCGTCTCGCTCCTCCTTCTATTTCCTCCGCTCGCTTCACCGCCGATATTCGTATACCGACATTCATTCCGTCGATACACCTCAGACCCCGCATATACATACACAACGTACCGTTCGCCCGACGCCTTGGGATACAGTGATATAGAAACAGGTTGCTTTTCACACGAGTAGATGCTGATACTTGACAACGCAGGGCAAGGCAAAGTACAACAAGTGGAAGGAGGTTGTCGAGGCCAACACCTCGGCCAAGGAAGCAGAGGACAAGTACGTCGAGTTGGGCGAGCAATTGTTGGCCAAGCACGACAACTAAGATTGTGCTTGAGGGGGGAAGGCAGGCACTCTGCGCATCGGAAATATAAATGCATATACGCAAGAACAACCATGGGCGAATGCAAACATTTTGATCTGGCATGCTGTGATACCGTCCTGTGGTGATAGTTATTGGCATAGTATGCAGATGTCAGCGTTTGAGAGGTCTTCTGAAGGCTATAGAAACCGCGCTTCCGTGACATCCTTTTGAGTTCGAAAGGTCAATACCCGCCCCATGCCAGACCCTTCCAGTCCGGCTCTCCGTACTTCATCGTTGCACACCAAGGTTTCTCACCAGCCCCGTAAGGATGCAGAGGTAGATCGTACGGCATGCGGAAGCCCACCACTCTTGTAGCTACCTCGACTACCCGCGATTCGTTCATATTCTCGTCCTTCATCTCCTCCGGACAATCACCAGGCTCTGGCATGTCTTTACCAAACACTGGCACCATAACGAGACTCGCATCGTTGCTTTCTTCCGGCGACTCGGCGAAGAGGGCAGGCCAGACAATGACACCCGCTTCATAGCTCTGGATCCACGTCTCGTTCTTCTTGTTAACCACATCGCCCCAAGCCTGCTTACTGAGGTTCGCACTCGTGACCATGGCCCAGTCGATACTTCTGTGGTTTTCATCACCGAAACATATGTAGGTCTTGATATGTGGTGCTGCGGGTCCACGATGTGCGGCTTGTTTATTCTCATGTGATTCGGACGTGGCCGGGGCTTTCCAGTGACAAAGCAAAGGATGCATGTACGCCAACTGTTTTTGCTGCTGTGCAGATTGTAACTTCCAATGTATTGAGCCTCCTGACTCATAACCATCGAGTGATGTTCGAATCTCTTCTGAAGTCGGGAATATGACACTGAATTTTGGAGCAGCTCTCTTGTTCAACGAACCTTTTGAGAATAAGGGGGATCCTTTCTGTGTTCCTGGCTTGTTGTCGGTCTTGGTCTTCGAGTTGCCCGCTGTTCTCGACAAGACGGATTGGAAATGTGTTAGCCATGTAGGCTGCGCACCCAGAGTAGCTATAGAGGATATCTGGGTGACCATGTGAGGAGATGAGGATGCATCTTTTTGACTTGAGATTGGGACATGTGACAGGATTTCCGCTAGCCCTAGCCAGCCGAAAGCAGTCTGTTTAGACGAATCCAATGCCTCCAGCTTCTGTCTTGAAGGCGCACTTCCGATGAAGGCTGCCCTGATGGCAGAGAAATCGTAGTCTGCAAGCTGGCGGATCAGGTCCTTTGTACGCCTCTCGTAAGCCGCGAGATATTGAACAAGGTCAACCTGAAAGCGCTTGCCACTGCCAATTGAATACACTGTGTCATCAGCATCAGCTACGGGTGACTTCTGGGGCAGTACCGGAAGTAATGGCGAAGTCCATACTGCTTGGGTCATGTTACTCCAGTCGCGTTGGATCATATTAGCGGTGTGTATAATAACCTGAGCCGTATCATCATGTCGAAACAAGATCAGCATCTTCGAGTGATGGGTCCCGAATGGATCTGGAATATATGCACTTAGCAGCTCGATGTTAGAATATCGTTCTGCTGTCTCCTACTGGTACGTTAGTAATTGATTCGGCACAACCACGAGCAGGAGCTCCCTGGAACAATAGCCGGACACAAAATAGTACCTACCAGTAATGCAATCCTTCTTTCATCATCCTTCTTCCAGAACCCATGCACAATCTTGACCTTGATCATATCCCTGACATCGCTGTCGAAATGCTGCCTACACGCCACTTAGTCCTTGTTCTGCATAACGTGAAACGCTATGAGAAGTTTTTCTCACGTGAACTGTTGAGGTTACAAGTTTACTTACATGACAAAGTCCAGGTCGAACAAGAAATTAAAGTTCCAACACTCCTTGATCAATGGGTCACCCAGGATATCCTTCAACCCAACGGTGTCCACATTCTGAGCCGGCCCTAAATCCTTAATACGGGTAAGCTGGATGGGTGACGCAGTGAATCTGACATCTGAACCCTCTTCTTGCTTTGCTTTCGAGTGAGCATGTTTCTGAGATTCGATTGGAGATAATGGCGCAATTGCTGCAGCAACAGCCTGCGGTACAGCATCAAAGTTCCATGTTGGCGTGAGCAGTGCGGCTGGCACAGCCTCTCTGCGCTTCGTTTGCGGTGGACTAATAGGCCGACTGAGACTTGTACTGGGTTCGTTATTGGTTGGGATGGCTTCCAAGTTCGGAGAATCCTCAGCGACCTTGCGGCGCTTTGCAGGTGGTGCGCCCGTAGCTTCAGATGAAGTCATGAGGTGCAAGCGTTGCTTAAAGACGTCTTGTGCAAATGTGAGCCTGCATTCAAGAATGTATCGAGGAATGCTGGAAGTAAACGCACGCGCGTGAGAGTGTTTGTGTTTGAGCATTGACCAGGTTAGTGTGCAAGGCAGCAACCTACGTCAGGTCTGGAAAGCGCGTTCAACGACCGTCGTCGGAAGACTACTGCGATACAGTGAGCATAAATTCACAAGGAACAGTTGCAAGTCACGATTAATTATTTAATAATGAAGCAAACTCAGTAAGTAGTCATGAACAGTGTCATTCTTGGTTGATAAGCTCACTTTTCTGAACATGTGTTCACAAAAGGCTACAAACTACTCCGTCTAATAGTGCCTGCATCATCCAACTGTCTGATGCTTTCTCTAACGAACGCTGAGAATGTGAAAGACTATTATGCCTTCAAAAGGTGAAGAACATCCCAAACGCCCAAACATCGCTAAAGTCGAAATGATGAAGAACAAGAAACATTCTAAGCCGCGCTTGCGCTGGCAATGGGCTGTGCGACCTTGGTGACCTGGTTGCCAGCACGGATGATTGGGTTGCCCTGGTCATCCTTCGCAACGTTGACCTCCTTGTTCTCCTTCTGGGCACGCTTCCAGATCTCAACCTCGCAACCTCCACGGATGACACCGACTCTCATGGTTGAGAGAAGGTTGTGTGCAGCGTTGGAGTGGAAGTAAACACCGCCGTTGAACATAGCGGTGGCATCCTTTCCGATACCACTCTTGATCAGCGTCTTGCCACCAGGGTGCTCGTTGATGAAATCGGTCACATCGTGGACAACACCGGCAACAGCAACGAGGCCGCGGCCGTTCTTGGCTTGCTCAACGTAGTCGTCCCACTCAATGACGGGTAGTTGCTCAAGAGGAACACCCCAGTCGAGCTTGGCGCGCTTTTGGTCAATCTTCTTCTGGAGCTGTTGTACGCGGCCCTTCTCGATTTCGTTGGCACGGAACTGCTTGAGGTTGGAGGCGAGACCGAGCTTGCTCCACAGCCAGATGGACCACTTGGTGGGGTCATACTGGTGCCATTCGATAGCGTTGCGATAGTCGGAGGGGAACTCGTGGTGGAAGTTGTGGTATCCCTCACCGAGGGTGACGAGGGCGGTAATGACATGGTCACGGGGGCTGTTGCGGTCATCGAAAGGCTGGTCACCGAGCCAGTGAGCGAGGGAGTTGACGCAGAAGGTAGCCTGTTGGACGAAGAAGATGCGCAGGATACCAGCGTAGATGAAGCCACCCTTCCAGTCGTTCCAGAGGAGCCCAGCGACGGCCGAGGGGAAGATCAAGCCCATGAAGAGAACGACCTTGATGTAGTGCTTGTGCTGCCAGACAACAACGGGGTCCTCGTTCAAGTCGGTAATGTCGGTGCGGCCGATACGCTTGGGGTTCTGCTTCATCACCATCCATCCGAGATGGCTGTAGAGAAGACCCTTGCGAACGCTGTAGGGGTCCTTGTTGGTGTCGGTGTAACGGTGATGGGCGCGGTGGTCACGGGACCACCAGCGGATGGAGCCCTCAACAGCGCCACCGCCAACGAGGGCGAGGAAGACGCTGAGGATTGTGCCGGCGTTGTATGACTTGTGAGCCCAGAGACGATGGTACCCGGCTGTGATGCCGAGCCCAGTCCAGAAGTAGTAGATGACGGCCCAGGCGGCGGTCTTCCACTGGAGAGGAGTCCAGAAAGCAGCGACGCAGCCGGCAAGGGGAATGCCGATAATGAAGGTCACCTATCAGGCAGTGTTAGTTTGTGGCTTGGGTCATTCATGGATAGTAAAAGCAGGAACGTACGTTGAGCCAATTGACGTGCTTGTACCAGTTGGCCTTTGTGATGGGCGTCTCGGTGATGTGTGGCTTCTTCGGGTCGTACTTGGGGTTGCGGTTTGGCTCCGAGGTGCTCGCCATGGGAGACGGCTGCTTGACGTACTCGGGGTCAATGGCCTGCATGCCCGCGACAGCCTGGTGGGAAGGCATTGTGCCGAGGTCGAGGAGGGATGTAGAGGAAAAAGCGAGGGGTGTGTCGAAAAGGCTCGACGGGGGGAAGGGACTAGCCGCTCAGATGGTGAGCTCCGGTCGGCCTTCGATAGCAACGATAGGAAGCAGCCTCACCACGTGCGAGCAAACGACGAGGCAGAAGGCAGGGCGGAGGGAGAGAAAGGATGGCGGGCGAGGATGGGCATGGGGACGCGGACGGTAATAAAGGTGGTGGAACGGGCGATTGCTGTCCAGCGTCCCAACACTCTGCAGGCTAAGCGAGGGCTGTTGGGACCTTGCATGGTCGACCGAGACCAGCCATCGTCGTGACTTTGGTCGTTGCGGGCCTAGCGCCGCCCGCTTTTCCGCTGGCTCAGGGTCTGCCACTGTCACAGCACGAAAAGATTTCGGGGCTAGTCGCGCCCGTGTCACTTGTGCCGTTGATCGCAGCTGGCGAGCCTGCCATGGCCGCCCGGGTGGCGGTGCGCACTGTTCGCCGCGCAAAAGTCCATCCATCCCATGCCGTCGGCCGTCTGCCTTCCCCAGATTCTGCCATCCATGATCCGGCCCTCGACGGTGGCCAGCACCAGCCTCGGCGCGACGGACGACGGCTGCAACAGGCCAACGTCTCACGCGGCTGCGTTCTGGGCTCTGTCGGCGAATGGGCAGCAAAGAAGCGGTCTGCTGCCGCAGAGCCGGCAGCGCGTCCCGGCTCGCTGAGCGAAATTCTCGCCCGGGCATGGCAGGCAGGCCTCACGCCGTGGTGATGCCACTGACCTCCGTCTCGTCGTCATTAGCCTGTTAGCTGCCCTCCCCCATCCCCAGGACCCGCTTGCGCGCGCTGCAGAACCTCGGTGGCTGGCAAATCACAGCACCCACATTGGTCAGGCAGCACTTCGAGGAACTGTTGATATCGCCAGATCATATCAGTATTACCAAGACTCGCTGCAGCCCTACACAAGTGCCGGTGTGCGGTAATACCCCAATCTTCCAAGCCTGCACCTTTCTGGGGAGCATCGAGCACGGCATGGCGCTTTCGTGACACGAGTCATTCCCACCCAAGTGGCAAAATGTTTTTGGTCTGCGGCGGTCAAACGGAGTCGGTGCTGTGCTCGAGAACGTTGTCGAAGCTTTTAGGGCGGTCTGACAGGCTCTCGTGGCCGCGACCATAGGGCCAAACTCGGGCACTTTTTTCCCATGTTCGCAAACTCTGCTCGATTGGGACTAGCCGCTTAGCCGCATCTCAACACCCGCCTCGTCGTCTCTGACATCCACACACACGGTTTTTGCCAGAGTATCAGCACCCCACCAGTTTGCATATGCACGCAGACGATACTTGATCCAGTGCTTTCGCCATGTGAACAGGCTACACATACGCCAGTGATGCTTCGACGCTCGATGACATAGCCATGACCGCGACGCACCTTGACCCTGAGCAACAGACAGACCGGAACAAAGCTCCGTCCACCAACCGCCTCGAATAGCTTGTGGTACGCCAGAATGCGGCTAAGGCTGAGAGCAACCCTGGGTGACGGCGTCACTGAGATCAAATCAAGTCTATGAACGGTCCCAATGTTTTGCAGCAGACTAGTCATCATCTACTAGTATAGTCTACAAGACAACAGTCAGACTGAGCTCAAGCACCGAAACAACATGTCTCTAACTACCTGCGATAATTCCAGGGATTCCGTCCTAAACTTCAGCTTGATGATCAGATGCAAAGGCTCCTTCCTCACAGCCAGAAAACTTGGGGGCGTGGAATTCATCTCCCTCGTCATCTGACACGGACGCCTACCAACTATGCTGCCGAGCCTTAGGCAGCGAGACATTGGTATATCCATCGAGCCAAGGGTTTAGTCTGTTGTACCATATCATTGGATTGGAATGGTAGACACACTCAACGTCTAGGAGCTCTGGAATACCCTCATCAATGAAGCAGGCAAGTCGTGTGCTGTGATATGTCTAACCTGTTGATAATAAATCTATGTGTTTGCTTTGAGCCTTGGAAGTGGAAGCGGAGTGCGGCTGTATATAACACGACATCCCCTTTGGCTTGTGAAGCTTGATACTAGCCATGGACAGTATTTATCTCGTAAGTAACCCTAGCTGCTTAGAAACCATTGCAACCTTCTAAGGACATGACGGTTGGAAAAAGCTAAGAAATCAAGGCTGTCTTTGAGAATCATGATACGCTAAAGGCATAAAGTTGACCTTGGGTCTGAGGTCGCTGATATGTGACGTGGGCACAACCGCTACTAGACATTACTTGTTGTCATTGTTCTCGGGAATGGGCCGGGAGCTGTGTACGATCATGAAGACCAAGAACGTGGATTTCTGGAAAACCTCGAAGGCAAATTTTTGCCATGCGCTGATCGATGATGAGTTGAACCGCGAAAACTCAAAGGCGAGTACTGTCGCAATCCACCGCGACATCGGTATCGAGCGATGCATATCATGTCGAAGTAGTCGACGTCGGGTCTAGACAGCGCCTATATCCAACGAACATGTGGGATGTCAACTCGGCAATACCCATAGGATCCCGACGGCGCTCCTCTTCCCTATCGGAGTCGACCGCCCGTCACGTGGAGATCTCGAATGCACAGCCAATCACACAACCCACAGGAGCTTATCAGTGTCCAAGAGCTAAACGACTTAGCAACAACTGCGGTATCGCCCCCATATGATCGCAGATACCCACGGCTGCGACCATTCAGCCGTGGAGAAGAGACGATATTCCCGGCGAATAACGAAATCTTTCGGCCAACTCCAGCGCGTGGCTGCGGTTGAGACTGTCTTGGAACAAATTAGGGCATCTTGATTGAGCAATTGTGTATCGTGGGTGTTGGCATGGACGATGATACATGGCTCCACCAGTTCTATATAGCTGCAGGTCAAGTTCATTACTCTTCGATTTGATCTCATCACATTCCGCAACCTGCGATCCGACGAGTCTACGAGATTGGGCCTTGTTTGGATTTGAGCGTCTGAATATCATTGCTCTCATCCTTCTCCTCGCACGCAGCTTCCCCGCATACCACGCGCATCACGCACCTCGCTCGTAGCCTCGACCAAAAAGCATATCCACCGTCTGCACGACTAGCGCACGCGACACGATCTGGAAACGCGGCAAGGCTATTTTACGATCCTATGACTGGCCGTCGAACTGCCATATCTTCAGCCATCGACCTCACATCTCGCTAAATTTCAACCATTCTTATCGGATCTACAGCAACCTCCAGATACTAGGGTTCTTGGCTGCTAGACTTCCAGGAGATTTAAAAAGATTTAGGATCATTCACAAATCATAACAGTGTTCCACATAACTGGTTTCCTTCCAGGCTCTTCGGAACGATCATGGCCGATCGTATTGGCCCGGACCACACGCCTAAGCGCACCTTTGGTGAGCAGGCACGACGTGCTTTGAAGGCCTTCACTACCAAGTACGTTTTTTGTTCCGAACTCAGCTTGGGTGCGAGTCTTAACAAATCTCAGAGATGGACTCATTGGAACCTACGATTATGCCTTTTTATTCAAACCCAACCTTCCCTTCATGAAGAGGGAGCGACGGGCAGCACCATTCTTCGGTCTGCATGATCGCATGCCAGTCTTACTCGGACTCCTCCTTGGATTCCAACATGCCCTCGCCATGTTGGCCGGAGTGATCACTCCGCCTATTATTCTTGCAAACGCTGCGAACCTGACCCAAGACCAACAGCGATATCTCGTTTCCACCTCCCTCATCGTCTGTGGAATCCTATCCTCTATTCAAATCACCCGTTTCCACATCTGGCGAACGCCATACTACGTCGGTACAGGCTTGATCTCCGTCGTCGGAACCTCCTTCGCCACCATCCCCGTTGCCACCGGAGCCCTCAGTCAAATGTACACCACAGGGTACTGCCCAACAGCCGCAGATGGCACCAAGCTGCCCTGCCCCGATGGCTATGGCGCTATCCTAGGAACAGCAGCACTATGCGCCCTCCTCGAAATCGGCATGTCTTTTACCTCTCCCCGAATTCTCAAAAAGATCTTCCCCCCGCTCGTCACCGGTCCCACCGTGCTCCTCATCGGCGTCAAACTCATTCAATCCGGCTTCCAAAACTGGGCCGGCGGATCAGGGGACTGCAAATCACGTCCTACATCTGGACTGTTCCAGCTCTGCCCCAACATCAACGCGCCGAAACCTCTGCCCTGGGGCTCCGCAGAGTTCATCGGCCTCGGCTTCCTCGTCTTCATCACAATCATCATCTGCGAACGCTACGGGGCTCCAATCATGAAATCCACCGCCGTTGTTATCGGTCTACTCGTCGGTTGCATCGTCTCCGGCGCAACGGGCTACTGGTCCAGTGCCTCGATCAACGCCGCACCAGCCGTATCCTTCATCTGGGTCAACACCTTCAAACTCTCCATCTACCCTTCCATCATCCTCCCCTTGCTCTCGGTCTACATGGTGCTAGCCATGGAAGCCATCGGCGACATAACCGCCACCTGCGACGTCTCGCGCCTCGAAGTCGACGGCCAACTCTACGACTCCCGCATCCAAGGCGGTGTCCTCGCCGACGGTCTAAACGGCGTCATCGCAGCCTTGTGCACCATAACTCCCATGTCCACATTCGCCCAAAACAACGGCGTCATAGCCCTAACACGCTGTGCAAACCGCAAAGCAGGGTATGCATGTTGTTTCTGGCTCATCGTCATGGGCATCTTTGCCAAGTTCGCCGCAGCCCTCGTTGCGATTCCCAGCGCGGTATTGGGAGGCATGACGACCTTTCTCTTCTCCGCCGTCACAGTCTCGGGAATCAGAATTATAAGTACAATGCCGTTTACCCGTCGCAACCGCTTCATTCTCACCGCGGGCTTCACGCTAGGCTTCGGCGCAACCATGGTGCCGAATTGGTTCTCGTTTGTGTTTACGTATCAGGGGGATAATCGCGCGTTGGTCGGGTTTTACAATGCGCTCGAGTTGATACTGGAGACGGGGTTTGTGGTTGTGGCGGTTGTGACGCTGGTTTTGAATTTGTGGTTGCCGGAGGAGATTGAGGATGAGGAGATGCCGGAGGTGGAGGCCGGGGAGGTGGAGGGTGTGGCGGGGAGCGAGGAGTGGGATAAGGTTAAGGGGGCGAAAGGGAGTGAGGAGGGGAGGGCGAGTAGTGATATTTCACCTGTTGGAGGGAAGACTGTTTGAGTGAGATTGTTTTGGTAAGATGAGAAGCCTTTGAAAATGCGGACTGGGAATATTGGTACTCATGACTGGCGCTTGTATTGTGTCAGCGATGGTGGAAGTTTTTCCTACTGATAAAAAGGCTGACGAACGATGCTTATGGATTTTTCGGTTGTTGGATTTTGTATATACCCTCACTATATGTTCATTACTTTCACTACTTTATTGACCCTCAATCGTTGGAGTGTCTTGCATCATACCATTTCATACCTTAACTCCCTCTTCTTCTTACTAAACAGCAAGTAACCGTCCACATCGACACAGAACCAATACCAAGTTAGCAGACCCAACTAGAATTACACCATTGCATATTCCCATACACTAACCAAGATTCCTTGTGACATTCAATTTTCCAGACACACGTCTCTTCAAGCCCACATACATATCCATATCCACAACCACAACCACAACCACAACCACCAGACTCCACTTCACACAAGTGAGAATACTGCCATCAAAAAGACGCTTAATATTCCAACAACATAGGCTAAGAAAAAACCAGCATGAATGCCGAATACAAGCTATGCCATGCCACCAACCACATAGATATACAATTGCCATCATCGCCAAAAGATTCCCCAATCGCAAAGACAGCAGACATTCATTTCATCAAAAAAGGCCTAATAGCCCTCCCTCGACACACTAGTTTTGGTATACTTCACACACACATTACGCTACCCACCAACCTTGAAGAGACGCTTTACTTGCGGCCGTAAGCCTCGTCAACTTGCTTCTGGTACTCCTTGAGAATACCCTTGCGGTTCAGCTTTTGTGCTGCGGTGGTGAGACCCTGGGTAGCGAGTTAGCATACAGTTTAGTGATTCTTGGTGAAGAGTGGTTCAACGTACGTTCTGAGGTGTCCACTCCTCATCCGCTAAGACAACACCCTCAATCGTCTCAAAGCTTGCAAGACCTCCCTTGCGCCCCGCATCCTGCAACTGCTTCAATACCGCGCTGTTGATCTTCTTATCATGCACCAACTCCTCAAGATGATCTCCACTAACGCCCTCTTGTGCTGCCAGCTTCTTCAGTGCCGGCTCCGCGGGTACGATAATGGCAACGGGCTTCTGGCGATCCTCTGCAGCATAGACACAGATATTCGCAACAATGGGCGCGGAGCGGTACACCGACTCAAGTTTCTCAAGTGCAATGTACTCACCCGCTAGTGTCTTGACGAGATTCTTCTTGCGGTCAATGATGCGGATTTCGCCGTTTGCGTTGAACTCGCCCACGTCGCCTGTCTTGAACCAGCCGTCGGAGGTGAAGGATTCTGCAGTTTCTTCGGGCATATCGAGGTAGCCCTCAACAACACTGGCGCCACGGATCCAGATTTCACCTTGTGGGGGATTGCTGGAAGTGAAGTAAGACGCGTCTGCAAAGTCGACAAGCTTCATTTCGACGGATGCTGGCATCTCGCCCAGCGCGTGCTCGTTCCAGGAGAGGGGGTCCATGAGAGCGCCCATGGCACATGTCTCGGTAAGACCGTAACCGCTGATCATGGGGGTAATGGCAATGGAGATGAAGCGCTGCGTCTCCTTGGAGATGGGTCCACCTCCGTTCAGGCAGATGCGCAGTCTACCTCCCGTAGCCTCCTTGACCTTGTTGAAGACAATAGCGTCGAGTATGCCACTGCCCGGGATGCCAGAATTGAGGAGGAAACTCTTTGCTGCATATGCGCCCCAGAACACCTTGCTCTTGAGCGCACCGCCAGCTTCAACCTTGTTGACGATACCCTTCTTAATGGTTTCCCAGACTTGCGGAACACCAACCATGACAGTGGGTTTCAGCTCGCGAATGTCACCGGCGCAATTGCGGACGGACTGGTCAGACAAGGTGCGAATAGTGCCGTAGCCCATGGTTCCGCCCCAGTAGAGAACGGCGTTTTCGAAGACAAACTCGAGGATATGTGCGGCGGGGAGATAAGTGATGAGGACGTCACCAGGGCCGAGGTATCTGCCGACGATTACGTCTACACCAGCAACTGTTCAAGGTGTTAACAGGTCGTGGGGATGATAGAATCGAAGGGGAAACGTACCCGCAGCCACTACATTGCGGTGCTTAATCATGACCCCCTTGGGTGTGCCTGTGGATCCCGAAGTGTACATGATACACGCAAGATCGTCGGCCTTGGGAGGAACAGGCTCGGCAGGGCTCTCCTCGCCCAGACGGACTAGCTCATCGAAACTAATGACCTTTAAATGTGGGTGTGCGCTTGTAAGGGCATCAATGTCCTTTTGCTTGGGGTCGTTCTTGGTGCAGTAGACGACTACCTGAACGTCTTTGGCGTCCTTCATGGGCTTCACCAGCTTGGGTAGCAGCTCGGGGTCTGTGAACATGATCTTGGCGTTGGTCTGGAGCATGGAGTGCTTGAGGCCCTCCTCTCCGAGCGTGTCGTATGCAGTAACAATGGCCAGTGACTGTGAAAGGGCACCTGTAGTGTATTGGTCAATTTCTGATCACTGCCGTGTTGTAGACATGGTACTCACCATGCGCAGACGCCAGCCATTGCATACTAGTCGCGGCGAACAAATGCAGCCTGTCCTGGGGCGCGAAGCCCAGCGCCTTGATACCACTGCCCACGGCCAGCGCCATCTGCTCAAACTCGACGAAACTCTTGTACTTGTACGGGCTGAGCTCAAAGTACTGCCACTTCTTGTCCACCTCGGTCTCCTTGCCATCGACCATTTTCTTGATCTTCTTCGTCTCCTCGTGGACATTTACAATGCGGCGCGCACCCACGGCCTTTGCGTTTCCAAACTTGGCCGAGGCGTAGCGCAGAATGTCGTACAGCGTCTCGACACCCTCTGCGGGCGTGACGACGAGGGCATCCTTGGCGGCGTTGTTGCGGCGCGGTATCGTCTCGCCGTCGACTTTCTGTGCGCCGGGGGCCTCGGTGGTGTAGGGGCCATGCTTGACGGCCTTGGCCTGGGGCATGAGCTTCTTCAGGTCGCCCGACATGGTGGCGGACGGCGTGTGGGAGCTGTGCTGGGGGAGGACGAGGCAATAGAGCAGCAGGGAGAGGGGGACTGCGGACAAGATGAAGAGCAGGCGCAGAGGGAGCGGTGCAGGTGCCAGCAAGGACGAGTATGGCCGCCAGCGGAGAGCAGCGGATGGGCGAAGGAGGCTTAGTAGCAGTGGCAGCAGCGGCAGCAGCTTCAGGCGGGTGTTGTGCTCAACATTCGGATGGCGCCAAGCCAAAGTCAACCAGGGCCCCAGCTGCTTGGAGCAATGACGCAGGATAGGCGCAGGGCCGGGGGGTGCTGGGGCTGCGCTCTAGCCTCCGCGCTCCAGAGTCGACGGTAAGAATGATTACCTACTGTGTTACGCTGCACGCGATCGGCCGTGGACCGCGCACAAGAGGACAAGTGATTACTGTCGGTGTATTGTACTACTGGCCTGGCCGCTGGCAAGTTCCATGTCAGCGTGCATACCGGTAGAGTACGCCAGCTGGCACAGAGGCATTGTCGCTTTATATTCGCTCCCCCCAGGCATATCAGCGATGCCGCCAGTGACAGTCTCACAGCCTCACAGCCTCACAGTCTCTCTTGGACCGTGGATTTGTCGCAGTGGGGCCAAGCGAGTATGTGCCCGTCCCAAGGAGCGCCGCCTGCCCTTTGCTCGCCCGCTGCACAATGTCGCCGCTGTAGGTCACCAACGCACCGAGCACACACTGCCAGCCTCCCCCGACGGCACAGAGCAACCGGGCGAAGAGTCTGGCCGCCTGCCCACGACCTCCCGCCAATCGACCACCTGCATCTGACCGCCTGCCTCGCCACACCATCACCATGATTGATCTGACTGCCATTCTGGAGACAGAACCCCTGGTCGATGCTGAAGAAGGTGTGTACAGCGTACAAGTTGGCCCTTCAAATCCTACCATGCATCCAATCACAGCCGCGCCGCCACCCTCGGTATAACGCAGTGTCTTATACATGCGATTCGCTCTACCACCATCTGCTTATGGGGGCTTGATCATGTATCGCCTCTTCTCATAGGCACACGCACACATAACCACACAAACACACACAACATCATGTGCAACCCGCTCATCAAATCATACAGAGGCCTTTGTGGTCTTCTCGCAAGCCATCCCTTCTCAGTCTCTAGGCTTCATCGATGCACAGGCTGCCACGCTCGACTTGAATGTCGCTGGTCATGATTTAGTCATACATCAGTCGCGAGGTCTGCTGACTTCGGACCGCAAAGAGGGGACCACCGGTGCAGGTACGAGACCTTTTCCTCTTCCTTTTCCTCGCCTTCCCTTGTCTTCCTTCTCGCCTCTGGGTGTTGCGTGGCTGCGCCTCCCCAGATCTTGGCTGCTCTTGGTCTGTCTTGCGAGTCACGTTTTCAGCATTTATTGTGGGGCCCTGGGATACGGAGGATCTGGGGAAGCTGTCTGTGTCTCGGCCCTCCAAAACATGAAGTCTACAGTAAAGTGATGGTCATGCTCGTGCCTCAATATAGCGCTAGCCTCAAGTCGCAACCTAGGAAGGACCATCTTCTCCCTTTCAACCCACACTAACCCTTCACAACAGTAGTATGGACAGTAACCCCCCTCTTCGCATCCTGGATCTCCTCCCCCACCAACTTCCTCTTCAAAACCTCCCTCCTAACCCCCCAATCCACCATCCTCGAACTCGGCGCCGGCGTCTCCGGCATCGTCGCCCTTACCCTCGGCGCAAAAGTATCCCACTACACAGCCACAGACCAAGACTACGTGCTCAAACTCCTCCGCCAAAACATTGCTGAGAACATTGATACTGTCATCCCATCTTCATCATCATCAACTTCAAGGAAGAAATCAAACACCATAAAATCAAGACCTACCGCTCGCCACCAAAAAGAATCGTCAGCCAAACACATTGCAGTCCAATCTCTAGACTGGGAGAAAGATGACATCTCCACTAGAAATCCAGTCGATATGGTAATAGCTTGTGACTGCATCTACAACGAAGCCCTCATCGAACCTCTAAATAGTACATGTGCGGCGCTCTGCCGTCTCCGGCAAGATGACGACCGGCGACCAACGCTCTGTTTGATTGCGCAGCAGCTGCGTAGTCCAGAAGTGTTTGAGGCGTGGCTCAAGAGCTTTTGTGAAAAGTTTGAGGTTTGGCAGGTTCCGGATGGGTTTTTGGATGAGGGGTTGAGGGAGGGGAGTGGGTTTGTGGTGCACGTTGGGGTTGTAAGGTGATGATAAAAGAAAGGAAAGAAGGGAGTTGGGGGGACGGTAGAGTGAAGTAAAGGGTATGCCACTTCTTTTTGCAAAAAGTTGGAACGGATTATCCAACGTCGCTTCGCTCCCTTCTAGTTCATCCATCATTCATCATAATACTCCAACCCCAACCCCAAAACCTCACACTGCTCCACCTCCCTAAACCCCCCATCACGCACCTCCGTCCCCAAAACCCTAACTCTCTTCTCCCCTTGCCCCAACGCCCTCCACATCCCCGCCTCCCGCGCGAACCCCGTACTATTCACAAAACCCCGACTCTCCCAAAATCCCTTCTCTGCATTCGGCGTTCCCGTCCTCGCAAATGCAGTCCATGTATCAATCACATACTGACTAAACGGTATATCGCGCTCATCTCTTGGCAGACTGCCCTGTGAAACCGTAGTCCCAAACACAGCATACAATTCGCCAGAGTGACAGCGGTAATAGGCTGGGGAATCTGGGTCGCCGAGTGGGTGGATGGGTGAAGGGGGTGCCTCGCAGGCAGGGGGGTTGGGAGACCAATCGCTGATTTGGTAGGAGCGGGTGAACTCGTACGTGTAGTATTCGCTGAAGATTTTGTTTTGGACGGCGGTGTAAGCGGTGGATTGGGCGAGGCAGCGGAATTGGGCGTCGGTTGCGATGCGGCTTGTTGTGTTGAAGATGGCGGCTGTGGTGTTGGAGTCTTGGGGGAGGGGGAAGAGGCCAGAGGAAAGGATTGCGCTGGCCGGGTAGGATTGTGCGGTTAAGATGGCGGAGAGGTTGGTGGTGTTTGTGTAGGCTGTGAAGGGGGAGCCGTCATCGTGCATTATACCGGCGAGGATGGGGATGGGGATTCTGGGGGCGGCTGGGGTGAGGGAGAGGGATGAGGTGGGAAGGAATGGCGCGGAGACCACAGGGTAGCTGGGGGTGCGTCAATAGGTGGTTCGAGGTGGTGAGGACGACTTCACGGCATGATCCAGTAAAAGAAGACGAGTGAGAATGTGCTGGAGTTCGCCGTGAGGCATTATCGGAAACCGCCAACCATCGCGTGGACTGGGGAAGATTGACGTACCTTGCAATTGTCCCACTGAAAGATTGAGACAAGTTTCTGTACCCAACAAGTGTAAGAGGATCAACTTTGCGAAGACAAGCAATCAATTCTTCACCAGCGGTTCGTCCACATCCAACTTCTGAAACTAGAGCCCCAGTTCTATTGGTAGCTTCGGCTACCGTGTAGTACTCTGCGAAGCTAGTAGCGTATGCTAATCCCTGAGGGGTGCTCATCATGATTGCTCCAGCTACCTTGTCCCGCGCCTGTGGGGACGCAAGCAGTGCGCGAACCGACGCTGCTCCAGCACTCTGTCCGAAGATGGTAATCCTGTCTTTGTCACCCCCAAAGTCTTCAATGTGGGCGCGAAGCCAGTCAAGCGCTGTGCTCTGATCTTGAAGACCATAATTTCCTGAGATGGTGGTGTTTTCTAGTGCTAAGAATCCGAGAGTAGACAAACGATAGTTAATAGTCACAGCGACAACATCACCTCGTGACGCCAGAGCGCTGCCATCAAAGGTTGTATCGCTAGCCGTGCCAGACGTAAAGCCTCCGCCATGCACCCATACCATGACTGCCTTCCTCTTGCTAGTAGCAACCTTGCCATTGGGCAGATATGGGGTCCATATGTTCAGTGTCAGACAGTCTTCTGTGCACGGCGCTTGCCCAGCAGCCCCACAGCTGCTTTGTATACATCTTGGAGCATATTCGACCGCGGAAATGTTTGAGCCAGGCGTAGGTGGGAGATAGGTCGAGTGCGAAAAGCGAGCAGGTATAGAAGCATATTTGATGCCCAGGAAGCGAAATGCCGAATTAGACTCTGCGCGACGCCCTAAGACAGTGGCATTGTTAGTTGTTACCAAGATCTGCCGGATCTCATCAGTAGCGGTGTTGGAGCAGAGTGCAGGTAATTTGGTGTTGCAGGGGAGCTGCTTCCGACTGCCATTTGCTGTAATTGCCCTGCAGTCATGTGTAGTGGAGTTGGCTTTGATCCAATATATCCCGACGTCGCCAGCCGTTTTGTCGTAATCAAGGTATTGTAGGTAGTCTAGCCCTTGTGCGTAGCTGTCCGGGTTCCACAGTGCTGTCCCTATTGCAGCGCATTTGGTCGCAGCGATCGAATATTTGTATGGAGTGCTGATGACTATGCTAGACGATGGCCTGGTGGTGAAGTTCCCATAAAGGTCGTTGTGAGTGATGATGGAGAGGTCCGACCCGATCGAGTGCGGACTGGCGACAGAGGCGACAGTAGATGAGATGGTCAGAGCCGCAATGGCAGAAAGACCAATGATCGAAGGCATGCAGGAGGCAAGGGAAGACCTGAGTGTTTCAAGCGCAACAAGGAAACACGATCGCCTACATTGCCTACCATATACTCCAGTCCCCAGATCTAGTGCTGCGACTGTGGGTAGTGGAGCGTGCCGATACTTTTGCCTACGAAGTCCCATTCGTGGGAATCAGTGCGGAAGTGCAGTCTACGGTTGAATAGATGAGGCTCTAGGACGCTTTTGACGCGGTGCGGAGGACCGCCGTCGGTACGATGTGAGGTCCGAAGCCGTAGGCAGATGAATTCTGCCGCTCCACGTCCTCTTGTCTTCCAGCAGCAAGACGTCGGAGGTACTTGTAGTACACTGTGTCGTGCCTCGAGCACCGCATACCAGGCTAGGAGGTAGCAGGCTTGGCTGGGCGCTGGCAGACGGCCGCGTCAGTGGTACGACGAGGGAGCAGCGGTTGTCGTGGCAGGACCGTTGCTGAGTGGAGTCACTGGACAGTGGACAGCGGACAGCAGACAGCGGACAGCGGACAGCGGACAGGGTAGGGTGTTCACAACGGAGGCCGAGACGTGGTTGGGGTGCGGGTACAAGGTGTGGCAGTGGGCCCCCTAGGGCTAGACGCGACGCCGTTGGGGGATGACTTCATGGGCGTGGAAGGCTGCCCAGGTGCGCGTTTCAGGACGAGCGTCGGCTCCAAAGCGGGGTTGCTCAGCTCTTATCGTTGTTTGCGACGACTGGGCCCCCCCTCGCCTCGCGGAATGCCTCTCGTCGTCGGCTGCCCTGGCCAGGCTGCCGCCGCGGTGCCTGGACGCCTGGCCGCCTGGCCGTCGGTGGGACAGGTGCGCGGACCCAGTGCAAAGGACATTCCACCACGGCCGTGTGTGTTGTGAGGCGGCCCGTTCGCTCTCACGAACTCGATCGCCGCCTGGCCGGCCTGCGCGCGACGGTAATCTGACGACGCCAGCGCCGCAAAGCGCCTGGCGCCTGCTGCAGGCTTTGTGCCGGCTCGCGGGGCCCTGCGCTGATTGGCCGCACGCCCGGCCAGCCCAAGGACGGCGCTGCCTGCCCGTCCTCGTCACATCACAGCCCCCTTCGCCGACTCGTTGCATGGCATGGCGAGCCCTCCCGTCGCTCGCAGCGCAACACCAGCTCCCCCCAGGCCGCGCTGCGATGCCATGTGCCTCGCGCGCTGGCCCCAGCAGCAGCAGCAGCAGCAGCAGCAGCCGCCGCCGCCGGCCACACGGGGCGCCGCAGACGCGAGCGCTGGGCCCGCCGCTGCTGCGAGATGCTTCTCCTCCGCCCCTCTGCTCCAATGTTAGTAATTCCACGACTCGCTGGCCCGTGCGCCGGGCTAAGCTGCACTCGCTCGCTCGTTTGGGCGCGCTGCGAGTCCCTTCCTCAAGCACCCAATCTGCCTGTCCTCTGCCATTTCGACCCTCTCCACCCCAACGACCCCCTCCGCTGTGCCCGTCAACACCGCTGCCAGAGGGCCCGCCTGCTGCGCGCACTCGCTGTCGCCCTGTCCTGCCGTGACGCCCGCCCACCTCCCTTTGTTAGCCGACGCCCACGCCCACGCCCTCTCCTGCCGCCTCCACCTCGACACGCTGCCGCCGCCTCTGCCTCGTCCCTGCGGCGCACATGCACACGCCTGCCCGCCTGCTCAATCTGCCCTTCGCATGCTAGGCGTCGCCTTCCAGCCCTTCAGTGACGCTGCCGAGCCTTCGCCAGCGCTTGTCATCGTGCCCTCACACGCCGCAACCGGCCACGAAAGCCTCTTCACCGGGCCTGCCACCCCTCGGTAGCCACCCGCATCGCCACAAAACACGCACCCTTCACCGGCGGCCGTCGTTACATTCGTCTCGCAGCCGTCTCGCCCGCTGCGTCCTGCCTTGTCGCGCGCCGGGCGTCATGCGACTCATACGACTCATAGCACACCAAGCGTAAACCTACACCCACCCACCTACCAAACTCACATACCACGCAGCGTGCTTGCCAGATTATGACAGAAGTCTCGTCCGTCCAGGCGCATGCTGAACCTCAGCCCGCTTCTCTCGCCCTCTTCAATGCTCCTCCAGCACCTCCCTCCCTCAGCAACGGCTCGCCTGCGCCGCTCCATGGCCCCATCGAGGAGGAAGAATCGTCCACGATCAAGTGCATCTGCGGTTTCGCCGAAGACGATGGCAACACGGTCCTGTGCGAGAAATGTAACACATGGCAACACATCGTCTGCTACTACGAGATAGCTGCGCAGGTCCCCGAAGTACACGAATGCACAGACTGCCTTCCACGACCCATCGACTCACGAGGCGCTTCCGAGAAACAGCGACAGCGCAGGGAACTCCTCGTCGGCGAGAAGAAAGCCAGGTCGAAATCCATCGTGAAGAACCCAAAGAAGCGGACCAAGGACCCGCTCGGCTCTGTTCAGCCCAACGGCTGGCCGGTGCAATCGAATAATGACCTACACTATAATCCAGAGCGTAAGAGCGGTAGCCCTCGGGACCAGGCCCCACCCAACAAGCGGCCCAAGACCGGCCATCGCACCTCCAACTCGGTCAGCGTCATCAGCCAAGCGCCAGCCCTCGCTCCAGCGTCGCGCAAACGGGGCGCGTCAGTCATGCTCAACGGCCATAGCCCTGTCAAGTCTCCTACCAATCCAGATGGACCCGTTGAGGACTTTTCCGTCGAGTTCATGAACCTGTACACGCAGGCCGAGGTACCTTCACCAGAGGGCAACTCCTACACGCGCATCGACGTAGCCAACGACATGGCCACGTGGCTCACGGATCCAGACGCCCTTGCAGAAGCTAGCGGCGGTAAGAAGCCACAGGATCTCTTCTCACGAATCAACACCACAATACAAGAACTCGAAGAAAAGACGGCTCCCCCCATTGTCAAAGGAATAGACATCGACTCCGGCATAGTAGCACACGGTCGGCATCCTCAGTGGCACTTCATCACCGTGGAGGGGCCTGTGGCTGACGGTGGCTATATTGGAGAGCTCAAGGGTCTAATAGGACACAGATCAGACTATATTGAGGATCCTGCCAACAGATGGGGTCTGCTGCGACATCCCGAACCCTTCGTCTTCTTCCCTCCCCACCTGCCAATATACATTGACACTCGACAAGAGGGCAGCATCCTACGGTACGCCCGAAGAAGTTGCAAACCAAACATGTGCATGAAGATCTTCGTCGAGACTAGCAACGAGTACCACTTCTGTTTCCTTGCGACCCGAGAGATCAACCCTGGCGAAGAACTTACAGTTGGATGGGACGTCGATGCTGAGGTGACCAAGCAGCTTGGCAAGTTCGTTACCAACGGCGCCAAAGAAGGCTTCAAGCGCATCCTGCCCTGGGTCTACTGCGTTTTGGCCAACTTTGGTGGCTGTGCCTGCGACCCAGCCTCGACTGGCCTCGAATGCTTACTAGAGCGTGCGCGTCATTATACATTCACAGAACCGGGAAAGACCAAAAGCAAGAAGTCCAAGAAGGCGCTTGTCTCTCCTGTGAGCACAGGCCATGCGACCAACAGCCGCGCGGGCAGCGAGTCCCATAATCGTGATGTGGACGATGATGAGATGGACGTGCGATCGACCTCGGGTTCGCACAAATCGAGCAGCCGGGATATTACTCCAGCTACCCACTTTTCGGTTGATGGCGAACCAAAGATGTCAGAGCGTGAGAAGCGCAAAATCCAACAACAAGAAAAACTATTTGAGAAGATCGACTTTGATGGACAGCACAAGAGCAAAAAGGCAAAGAGGAACAGCGCTGGATCGACACTGAACACGCCTACCCTCTCGGCATCGGTCGGTCACTCACTATCCGGTTTGATATCTTCCACTAACACGATTGCACAGAAACGAATAGGCCATCCAGATCCCTCTCCTTCAGCTCGACACCGCGAACACAGCCACGGGGTTGCGCGGAAGACCTCTGGTAGTTCCACAAGAACCAACGGACGCTTTGCACCTCGTCCGAAGCCTGTATACAAGGAAGCCTCCACGCAGACGGAGGATGATCAGATCGCGCAGCCACAAGTCCCCGTCCAGCCACGCGAAATGAAACCCCCGCTTTCTTTCAAACGTAGGCTTCTGCAACAAGCGCAAGAAGATAAGCTTCAGCGCGAGCGGATCCGATCAGCATCCGTGAAAACCGAAGCAAGGTCACCCACCCTAAAAGATGTCTCTTCCAATAAGCCATCGCCATTGCCACCATCTCCGCCTCTGGAAGAACCCTCAGCCATGGACATAACGACGGACACGGTACCCGATTCTCGACATCGGGAGCTTACTCCAGCCAAGGAACCTACGCCACCACCAACGGCTGAGGTCGACATGAGCGAACCTGAGAGAGCTAGCTCACCCAGGCCTCAAGAGCCCAAGACTGAGGAGATGCCTGATGCACCAGTGCTGGAAGTCACGTCAAGAGCTTCGCCTCCGCCGATACAGCCGCCTGCCCCTCCCTGGTCTGCATCTACGCCTGCAGAACCATCGCCCGAATGCACCTCGGGCGTTGCACAGAAGCTTGTGGATCTACATGTTGATTTGCCTGCCAAGTTTGACATGAACAGCCCCAGCAACAACCGAGCCTTGACGCCAGGGTCATCATCAGCGATAGTGACCGAAGGAAGCATTGCGCAGTCACCAAATATAAAATCGCCTTTTTCGCCTGCCGTAGCGAATGCCGTCAAGCCAACTCCTGCGCGGAAAAAACTTAGCCTGAGTGACTACACCAAAAGTCGAGCCAAATTGGCGCAAACGTACTCTACAGGCTCTGCTTCGACGCCCCCCCTCGCGTCGCAAGCAACAAGCTCTCCGACGCTCTCGGTTGCGAGTCTTCCGGGCAGCACGCACTCTCCGCCCCCCAAAGCCGCCGAACCCGCCTTGACCCCAGTAGCAGAAGACGCGAAAGCTATCGAGACGACCGCACCAGCCACAACTGTGTCAGCTTCCACTCCGATATGAGCAACGACATTAGTCACGATACCCCCCGCTCCTCGTCCAAGACATACTTTCGCCAGTTACTTTTACCAAGCGGCCTTGCAGAGCAAACCCCGCAAATCTTCCCTTCCAACCATTCTTGGAGAGTGTACTACTATGTAATGATTACGCACGACGATTTTTCTTGTTCCTCCTTCAAGGTCTCTATGTTTTTTTTACCGTCACCTCTACACTTCTTTTCTCTCGATTTCCAACGACTTGAAGTGTTCGGTCGCCTTTTTCTTGGTATATCTTTTTTTTGCTAGGGTGTTTTGGTGGATGGGGGGTGTGGGAAAGAGGGAAAGAAAAAAAGTGCAAAAGCAAGTTTTTTCTCTCCGATCGGGAGATTTTGTCTTCCTGTTCTTCTCTGGATAGAGGGAGTATGGAGCAAAGGGATGTGGGTAGCGCGGCGCAGGAGGCTTTGGGTTTTTCCAGCTTGTTTCCCTTGTCTACCTCATGAGGTTGTCGAGAGTGGGGGGGATGGCAACTGGACAAGGGGTTGGTACGCAAGCAAGTGGCCTTGCTACCGGCGGTCTCACCGATTGATGAAGAAGGAATGACGGAGAGAGAGAGAGAGAGAGAGAGAGCAATTTCCTCTTCCTTTTGCTCGCTGTGATGCTTGAGCATGGAATTTTTTGGCAGTTTTGTTCGTGGGTGTGTGATGAGATGAGGACGAGGGGAATTAAAGTAAAAAAATCTATTCTAAACATGAGACTCTCTCTCTCTCTCCCTCTCTCTCTCTCTCTGTGCACCTTTATGACCCGAAACACTTTGTACAGGATAATTCTTGCTGTACATGGGCTGTCTAAAATATCTGAAAAGAATGACAACTCGATTCTCTAAATGGAAAAAACATGCAAAATCCTCAGATACGCCACAAACCAAATTATATCCCTTCCTATTTCCCCTCCTCACCACCACCACCAACCCCCCTATCCCCCTCAACATGTCCCTCATCCCCTTTAACCGCACTCCCAACTTCCACCTCCACCTCCACCTCCCCCCTCTCCTCACCACCACCCATCTCCACCGCGCCCGCCCGGCCATTCAAATGCAAAGGCCCCGGCCGATGCACAGTCTCAAAGTAACTCGGGGCTGCTGCTGGCGGCGGCGGACTCACCTGTCGCACCTGCGTCGTACCACCTTGGCCGTAAAAATACTTCACTTCATCGGGTGATGCGGCGGGATGAACATGTGCGGGGTGGTAAGTTGGCGATGTAGTGGTATATGGTATACCATTGTGTATATTTTGGGGTTGGGAATTGTGGTCTAGTTCATAGGGTGCTGGGGAAGGGGCGCCGTTGTGGTGGTGGTGGGAGAAGTTTTGTATTGGCGATGGTGAGGAGGATGGGTAGGCTGGGTGGCCTGTTGGACTGTTCATGTCTAGTTTGTGGGGAGGTAGGGGGGACGTGTAATAGGCGGGTGCAGGGGAACTGAATCCGCTTTGTTGAAGTGGATGGTGGGCGTGTTGGTCTTGTGTCATTTCGCTCAACGGAGGGTTGGAAGCCAATGGGTTATACTGTAAGTTTTGGTTGTACCCCAGTGTTGTTAGTCCGTCGTTGGTTGTATTCATATTCCCACCCGGTGAACGAGGCTGTTCGTTTCCATGCTGCGCGTTGCGTGAGCCATGGCCACGGGATGAACTGACGCGTCGAACGGTCCCGGCTTTGCGGTCAACTTCGTCTTCGAGACTCTTTGTACGGCCCCAGAAGAAGAAGGCGAGGGCGGCGAGGACTACGACGGCGACACCTCCTATGGCTATTCCTACGATGGCTCCAGTGGAAAGACCGCTTTTGCTTCCGCCTTGGGTGTCGGCGACTGTACCTCCGCCGTCACCAGCCCCTGTTCCGTTGATGCCACCGTGCCCGGTTTCTGGTACCCCTTCGGCTGGGAATGGTTCCCCTGGATTCAGCATGTACGTGCTATCCTTTGCCCTTAGGTGCTGTTGCTCAATGTCCTGGTCTTCACTGGGGTTGACTGCACCGACCATGCCGTAATTGATGCAAGATCCGGGGGCGGAACAGTAGAAGAAGATTGGGTTCGTATCGTTGACACGGACAGAGTAGGACGGCGCGTCGTCGAGGACCGTAGAGACGGGGTGGAAGCCGGTGAAAAACCCGGTTTTGCCGGGTCCAGAGATCTCGTAGGGGACGCAAGGCATGAGATATTCTGCGCGGACGACAGAATGATTCAATGGATAGAAACGAAATTCTAGTGTCTAGATAGAGGTCAGCTGTGTGCAGTTGGGAATAGTAGCAGTGATGAGTGTGCTGCATGGACAGGTAGGAGGACTTACATCTCCAACAGCTGCTTGAGTTACATTAGGAACCATTCTATGGTCTGCTAAACCGACTTGAATCGTGTGTGTCTGCAAAGGCGCCGAGCTAGTGCTACTCGATGGGCTCCTCGAGGTCGTCGAGGTCGTTGCGACCGCAGTGTTAGACGAGCTATCTTGTGCAAGACATGCTGTCATCAGCTGAAGAGCAATCCAGACGCAGAATAGTGACATCTTTGGCCAGGATGACATCCGAACGTTCGTGACCAACATGTCGCTGGCGCGTAGAAGGGCTTCGCAGCGTCAATGACTCGGAAATACGATTGAAGAGAAGAGGGAAATCAAGAGAACAAGCACAGTATGGCTCTATGAAGAGGATAAGGTATCAGCCTCGCCGTAGTGGCGATGCACCAAAGGGTTACCGCAAAGCCGCGGATGCCAACCTCAACGAAGCCAAGAGTGAGACAATAACCCAACAGAATGACAATACTACACACTACACTTCTTTCGTCGCCTGGACTGGTATCCATGTTTCTGGTACTACACAGACAAAGGTAGGTCTGTGTTCTGGAACAGCAGATGAGGTCATACGGGCCTCGCTACCAGGCAAACAAAGCCATAATACAAAGCCGCACAGAGATGACCTGGAGACTGTGCGTAGAGCCCTTCCGTCCGGATACAAGAACATCATGACCAGTGTACGTGTGATCAACGCGGGTTGAAAACACCTCGCAGGAGGTACAAATTTAGTGCACATCGGCGTCGGAATTGGCTCACCGCCGCAAGTTTGCGTGGTATAATCGAGTATGGCGCGTAGGGCTTTGAGAGAAATTTCAACTGTCTAATCAAACGCTCATCGGATAGGTGCATCGTCGGACTTAGTCTGCTTACGGATTATTGGCCGTCAGTTGCTGAACGGCGGACAGCGCGCAGGACATGACACGCGTGGATGAGTGGAGAGGTATTTCAGTGTTTTTGTTCCTATTTGAGAGTAAAGGAGAGGACCTTCCCATCAAGGGCACAACATACATTATCGCCAAGTGTGACCCATAAATGGTCTGGTATATCAGCGCTTGATCGCCTAGAGACGTAAGATGAGAAGGTGTCGTATTCAAATCGTCGTGTCTTCGACTCGTCGGTGTAACTTTCCAATCGTAGACAGGCAGCGACATCTTGGTCTATCTTAAAGACATGTGATCCAACATACTAGCGTTGCGCTTGCCGGCACAGGTGAGTTTCAATCTCGTCTGGCAAGAGCTCTTAACGAAGGCCTGGGTCACCGAAGCCGAATGGGTCGTTGCTTGAGGAGCTGTTTGAGCCTGATCCAGAGCCGTAGCCTGAGGGCGTTGCCGAAATTTGTTTGCCAAACGAAGCCGGATCTGGGAGAGGGTTCCACACAGGAAAGCCCGTTGGTGGCTGCGATTCTCCAAGTGGCTTTCCTCGGGCATAGTCGACCAGGCTGCCATTGATACCTGTAAGCGCCCAAGCGAAGACTGCAACGTCTCGGATGCTCCTCATGAATGTGTTCTGCATCTGCGAAGTTTGGGCGGCCTGTTGCTCCATACCCGGATGGTGAGCGCCCAGAGGGTACTGGGGCATTTGCGGTGGGGCGGGGTGGAAGACAGGCTGAGTAGCCCATGGTGCCGCATAAATTCCATTGTACTGTTGTGCGGGGTGTGCCACAGGCATCGTTCCTGGGAGCATTGGGCGAGCGCGGCGTAGACATACGACTAGGCCATCCGAGGTGCATGAGATGACGGCTTCGAGCTCGATGGGCTCACCACGAAGCTCGGAACGGGGTGAGCCGATTGCCGAGGAGGTGGAAGAGCGAGCGGAAGGCTGTTCACCGAAGATGGCTTGATGGGTATCTGCAGGGTTAATACTATCTCCAGAATTTGTGCGGGATTGCGTACGGGACTCATCGCGGTTGCCCCGCCTGTCAGACTGGTGGGATAGATGTCGAGAATTGGTGCCCTCGGAGTTGGATGGACCATCAAGATCCACTCCGCCTTCAGACTCATCTTCTGAGCTTGTGGCATCTGTCATGAGGTCATCTTCACTCTCAGAGGACATGGCCTCTGGAGGATCATCCTGCCTAGGATCACGGAAAAAGAAGCGCATGTAGGCAATGGAATCGTTGCCCTTGGCAGATTCTAGGCAGCGAACAGCATCCTCAAGACAGTTGGGCGCAATGCAATAGTAGAAGCTTCGTCCCTTCATAGCCTCGCCGGGAATTCCTATGATCTGCTCGATGCCACTTGTGGCATACATGCACGTCAGGGTCCGGGTGAATCTGTTGAGGAAGAGCGCCGCACGCGGCTCATGGGTCTGTTCGTCTGGGCCAATGTCAAACTTGCTAGAGAGATGTGACAGCATGTGATAACGAGGGTCCTTGGGTGATGAGGCGAATAGCTTTCGTACTATAGGGGCCTCTACTGCTCGCTCTGATTGGCTAGGGTCAGCATGCCGTGCAGACGTCATGTCATGATGAGCCACTTACTTTGGCTCTGCATGCCATTTCGGTAGATGCTGATGCAGCAGACGAGCACATCGTAGACGACCGAGAAACAGCATTCACAGCCAACCCAGTCCCCCTGGCGGTTCCTCAGGCGGCAGTACGACAAGACGGCAGCCTTGTCGAGGCGCACTCCTCGACTGTGCTGAGCCTTGGCCAATGGCAGTTCATCAGGATGGAAAAACTGCCAGACTGATCGGTTGACGACCTCATCTGGCGTGTGGCCCAGAATGTCAACGATAGAGTCTGAAGAGTAGAGGATGTGGGCGTCGTCGGAGAGATCTGTGGTGGCTAGTGAGCGCTGGTGTGCCAATGGGGCTTGTGGCTCAAGTGCCCGACGTACCGTGAATGGTGATGAAGGTGGTGTCCATGATGGCAGGTGGCTATGGGGTTTGGTGGTGGCGGAATCGGTCCTTCCTACTACCGCCGTTGTCCGCAAATATATCGAATCTAATAATTCGTTGGAGCCAGCGGCGGAGGAGTAAGAAAATCGAGGCGGTTAGGGAAAGGGCCTGCGGGGGTTGAAGTAGGCAGGGTCCAGGTGGCACAGGGCACGTTGAGCGACGCACCCGTGTCAGGGTTTGGAACCGGTGGAGGAGAACCGTGACACGCAGCCGCAACGGTGAGGATGCGAGCGTGCAGCAGGGGGAGGGAGTTGTGTGCGGGCGCGGAGTGAATACGAGTCAGTTGCGAATGATGTAATGGCACAACGAAAGTTAGCCCCTCGCCTCAGAAGCAGCAGCAGCAGCAGCAGCAGCAACAGTCGAGGGCGCAACGAAACACAATGCAACGCAACGCAACGCAACGCAACGCAACGATGCAGCCGCAGCCGCAGAGGTGAGAGAGACGGAGAAATGAGAGAACGGAAAGACGACGCGTGTGGGGAACGGTGCCGTCCGAGTTGGGCTTGGAGGCCGGTCTCGTGCAGCAGGCAGGAAGCAGACGCAGGACGGAGTGCAAATCCTCGCGCCAGGTCGGTCGGAACCAGGCAGACGTTGGCGCCGGTCGGCTCTTGAGGCTTGGGTACGACGCGACGCGCAGGCCACGCAGACCAGGGTGTGGGCGGGACGAGAGTGAATGCGACGTGTGGCGGCAGCAGCAGCAGCGAGGGGAGCGGGTTGGGTGCTGTTCTGCGTTGCGACCTGTAGGGCGAGCCAACCCTGGCCGCTGGGATCGACGCGGACCAGGAAAAAAAGCCAACGGTTGGCAGTTACGGGGCGGGGCAGGCGGTACATCAGGCCATTGTCCATGGATGGAGCCAGGGGCAGTGAAAGACAAGACGGATGCTATGCTGTGGCCTGAGGCCGCTATGGTAGGGCAGGGCCACCGTCTTCCTGTAGGGCAGACGCACATATCACTGTAGGGTGTGCCTGTTGCAGTGCTGCAGCCACCCACAGCTGACCAGGCGGACAGGCAGCTTTGTAGAGTCGAGTCCCCAGATAGTTGCTTGGGATGACTTGGGTATAGGCAGACGCTCTACTGTGCAGCTACTGTGTAGAGTACTGTACAGTACCTAGCCATGTCCAGTGCCATGTATGTAAGCCGAGTCCACGGCTTCAGCTCCGAAATTGAGGGTTGCAGATAGATGATAGGTGATGAGGCATGGGGGCATGGGGCCCAACTCCACTGGACCTCTCTCTTCTCGCACACGCTCTTCCTTTCTTCCTTCCTTCCTTTCTTTCTTTCTTTGTCTGCCTGCCTGCCTGTCTGCCTGTCTGTCTGCAACTGAATCTCTTGTCGTCCATGTCGGTAGCACCGTAGCACCGCGTTGTGCCCAGCTGTGTTCCCTCGCTCGTCATCCCGCCGCCTCCCAACAAGCGACCCAGGGCTTTGGCCATCGACGATCGTGACGGCGCTAGTGCGCCACAATGCCAAGCCACCCTCACCTGGCCCACCTCCTCCGCTCAGCGCGCTACCACCCACGCTCCAATTGGGCACCACCTCCACCACCTCTCCAGCTCAGGGCTTGCCAGGCGTGCGTATTCTTCCATTGCCGGCATGCACCGTAGCATGCAGTCATCGGCCGTCTGCGCCGCAGCTGTCACAGCAATTGGCGACGCACTGTGAAGCATCACACTAACCCGAACCACTCTTCGTCGCTTCGCCTCCGGAAGGCTTCCCATTGGCACATACAACCTTGGGCACGCTGCCGACCACCCATTGACCTGTTCTTGCCCTGCATTAGCTGCCGGGCTCGTCCGTACTGTGTAGAGCACTCTAGAGCATTAGCACGGCACCTTCCACCATGGACCAACATGGCGAGATACCCTCACTGCGAGGCACAATCAGGCTTGGGGTACGTCGCTCCACGCTCCACGTCACTTCCAGTTGCTGACATGCCTCTTAACGTGTCTTGCAGGGACAAACCAAGTCTCGGTTCAATGCCGGTGCGTAGTCAGGCTCGTACCCTCTCGTCTAATGTTACTGACTGCGTCCAGCCCCGTGCCACGACGTCGACTTCTATCCTTACACCTTGCCTGGTGTAGACCCCGTTTTTGCCGTTTGTGGAGACCACTATGTCCGTGTCACCTCGTGTTCGCTTTTTGCCGTCCCTAATCCCTGAAAGACTGTCATCTGTCGCTGCATCCTTCAAAAAGACAGCACCATCGAGGTCATTCGCTGGTTCGAGCACGACCATGTCCAAGTATGCTGAGCTCCGACTACTGAACGGCAATCAGCTCATCGTCCCTTATAGGCTTCCGAGACCCCTTACGAATACAACAGTGTTGCATGGTCACGAGCGGACAACGGTGACCCCTTGGTTTGTGTGACTGGTGGTGTCTCGCAAATAAGAGTCCTCAATGTTAGGACTGGGGAGCTCGTGCAGGTAACGCTGACTAGCCGACCCTTCCCGCTGATGACTGATCTATGTTAGACTCTGATCGGTCATGGCGATGTATGTGATGATACTACCACTCGGCTTGGTGCTGAGCATCCACTCACTCTGCCAGGCCATAAATGACCTCACTGTGTCGCCTGTCGACCCTACTATATTGGCATCAGCGAGTATCGATTACAGTGTTCGTATATGGAGTCTACACCCCTCCCACAAGAAGCAACCACTTGCAGCAATATGTTACGGGCAGGGTCACAAAGACCAAGTCTTGACACTTGTCAGTGGCATTCTCATCATTCATCATGCAGAGCTGTATACTGACTTACATAGGCGTACCACCGCCAAGGTCGCTATTTGTTGTCGGCAGGTATGGACACAAAGGTCAACTTGGTAAGACTAAATGCACAAGAGCGGATTCATCAAGCTATTGCTGATACAGGACAGTGGACCGTGCCAGACAATGTCACAGATAATGCGGGGACCGACAAACCTGCAATGATACATTATCCCCATTTCTCCACTACCGAAGTCCACACGGATTTCATAGACCGGTACTACAACATATTTGTTCTGAGCTATGACGGCTCAGCGCTGATTGTGTTAGTGTTCAATGGTACAACGATCTCATACTGAGTCACGCTGCGAGAGAGGACCACATTCTTCTCTGGCGTATCGACAAGTTCAGTTCTGACCGCCTCGAGACTCCACCTCCTCCCATACCAACTTCAGCAGCCGTGAACAGCAAAACGCCGGTAACAGTACCGGCAGATTCGACCTCAAATACACGATCAGCATGGGGTGGCCGCTTCCAACGACTTTTGAAATTCGATCTACCGCATTGTGGTATCTACTATCTTCGCTTCTCCCTCTTCCATGAAATGGGACGCCATCCTATGCTTGTTGCGGGCAATGAAAGGAGCCGGGCTTTCTTCTGGGACTTGCAGCGTATTGAAGAGACACATGTCGGAGAAGACGGGATGCAGTATGATGTGTCCGATGCATTGCCGCTGAGCTTACCTCGCCATGTCCGCGAAAGTTCAACGTCTACTGCATCGTCTGCGGTAAGTGCAGGCTCTGGTACCACCACCAAGACGAAGCGAAATAAGATAAAGGGATTACCTCGAGACAGGGGCCTAGGCGATCCATTTCAACCTATAAAGGCACACAAGTCTATCGAAGTACCCAAGTATCAGGCCTTTCCGTTCTACAAGTTCGCATGGAGCCGTGATGGTCAGTGGTGTGTCGGTGTAGGAAGCCCAAGGTTCGTAGTCTCGCCGCGAATAGTAGCATTGACCATCTTTCTAACTCCGGCACTTTGCATAGTCTGATCAATGTGTTCCATCGCTGGAAAGATGGAGTGCCACCACCAACTACAGAGGAGAGCGTTGGTGTTCCAGCTAGGGAAATAAAACCACAATACAGTAAGTCAGAAGCCTCAACAACCGTTAAGCACAGAAACAGTCAGCTCTTGCTCTGTCTCCCCTTCTCGTCCCTTTTTGCAAGAATGATACGTGTACGTTCTATTCTGACCAAGTATATTTAGACAAGCAGCGATTCTTTGACGATCTGACGGAAATCCGCACAGCGTACGAATTGAGGAAGCAGTTGGCGGACGATGCAGGCATGCCCTTTGAGGAAATCTTCAATGAAACGTTGGAGACCTTTGTTGAGGGTCTACCACCTCTTGCAAGAGACTTTGTGCGATCGCTTGAAGATCAGTAGTTGCACACAATAATGCTGCCTTTGCTTGGGCATGCTATCCAAAGTTGTGTGACAGAGCAGAGATTGAAGTATAGACTGATTTCCCTGTCTTGTTCCCGTTGTGCTCGGTCCGGTTCTGATGAGATGTTCTTAATGTCCATCAAGTGTTTGTATTTCCAGAGACCACATTAGAGACAGCAAAACTCCCCGGGGAAACTAAAACCAATACTTTCTTACATATAAAAGTCATTCAAGGTACTAGCCGACCATCTCATCATCTCCCTCAGCGTACCCCTAACGGCGTAATCCTCAAAACATCCGCCCAACTCAAACTCCTCTTATCCGCCCACTGTCCCTTCCCACTCCCATCCCCTCTCTCCCACCAACTCCCATCCACACCATACCAACTACTCCTCCTCACCCTCCAATCATTACCCTCAATCAACGACGCCGCCTCCCTCTCAACCCCAATTTCCTCTCCCCACGTCCACCCTCCCCTTACACCAACACTCCCTCCCTCTCCCCCATGCAGCCCACACACCGCACCCTCCCCATTAAATCCCCCTTCCCCCGCCGCAATCCTCACACTACATCCTTCCCCTTTACACACCACGGCGCCCGGTGTCCGCGCCCACTCCCTGCTCTCCACCATCTCATCACCATCCCCCAGCACCACCACAGTCCCCGTTTCCAGTCTAGCAGGCGTACCCGCCCGGCTCGCAAACGCAGAGTAAAACTGATATTGATAATGCGGCGCGCCATTCGTCGAGGAGAGTGAAGATGTATGGCTCCGGCGGGCGGCGTAGGTGGAGAGAGAGAGTTTGTCGAGCCAGGGGGTTGAATGGCGGGGTTTGTTGGGGGTGGGTTGCAAGGGGGTGATTGGGGGGAGGGAGCGAGGGGAGAGCGTGGGCATGGGGAGGAGGAAGGAAGTGCATTGTGCGCAGGTGCAGGAAGGGGGTTTGGAAGGGGGTTGTGTCATTTTTTGGTTGATGTTGTTGATGTTGTTGTGGTCAGGTTTATGGTGTTAGGTATAGGTAGTGGGTTTGTCGTGTTGTGGATATTGTTGGTTTTATAGGCCCTTTTTCGCGTTGGGGATGGGACTGGGGTTCGTTGTGTGGTGTTGGGCATGGTATGGTTATGTTCTAGCATACCTAAGTCTTTGTGCCCAGCGCTACGGTTTGCGAATCCTGGCCTTCGCACTCCCACGAATAGTATTAACCAGTTTCTCAAAATCAAATAGATCCGAACAGTTTGCAAAATGTGATCGCGCAGAAGGTGTCGCAACAGTAATACAAAATCATCCAAAGACACTATTGCCGCAACAGCTAAGTGTCCCATGGCATCCTTTTGACAAAGACGCCCACTTCCACCGCCCGCCACAACACCCCCTCTTTGTCCTCTCCCCCATCTCCAGAGACGATTCGTCGACAACAAAATCCTCAGAATGGGTTCGTTTGGGTGTGAGCGCTCCTTTGTCCTTTCTATTGGTCTGCGGAGTCTTTGTTCGCTATCGAGACGACTGGCATGTTTTTGCGCGTCCGGGGGGGTGAACAAAGAAAATGGATGGATTGGGTTATCCACGTGTTTTGTGTGGAATAGATATCTGGATCTAGATGGAGATCCATATTCACTTGCACATCCATGTCTCGATTCGAATCCACGGAAGTATGGGGTAGGCGAGTGCGTCCCTAGGTACAATATACCTGCATTCCACACTCTACGCAAAAAACACTCCGCGTTGCCATAGTAATCACAGTCCATCATCCCTCAGAACCCTATACCCCTACCAAGTCCAATCTCTCTTGACCAATCCCTACCCCCCATCCCCCCACCAGTCACATCTACCTCCCCACACACAACTCACCCTCTCTCCACCCCAGGCCTATACGGACTATCAAACCAATCCAAATACATACTCACAACAGACAACTCCAACTCACCCTCATGCCACAGACAAAGCCACCCTCCATTCTGCCGCTCCGCTGCCGTCCCGCGAACCGCGATGTTGGCCGTCATTGTGCAGTTTAGTCTTGCGCAGGCGCGGTGGCCAGAGGCGGCGTTGTCGGAGCGCGGGATGTAAGGTGTTGTTGTGGGTGGGGTTTTAGGCATTGGGTAGTAGATGGAATTGGCTGGGGTGGTGGTTGATGTGACGGTCTGGGCGGTGGGGTCAAGGGTTGGGAGGTGTGGGATTTTGGCTGTAGGTGTGGTTGTGTTTGTGGTGTATAAGAATGGGTGCTGCGTTTGAGTGGTGGTGGTGTTGGAGGATAGGTCGGGACGCATGCTGTCCTTGCGTGGCGTGGACGCGTCTTCTGTGGTGGGTTGTAGATGCGGAGTCTGGCTTCCACGGGGTGTGGTTATAGTGTGGAGGCGATTTTGTTGCTTTGGGTGTATTTGGTGGAGTTCTTGATGGTGAATTTCTGGTGATGATGATATAATGTTTGTGGATGAGCATCCCATGAGCGTGACGAGATTGGCGACGTCGGGACTGCCTGTTGTGATGGGTGGGGTGGCAGAGGCAACGGAGCTTTCGGTTGCCTTGGACACTGTGGAAGATTGGCAAGAGGGGTTAGCTATATCTTCGATGTGGTGGGAGGAAGAAGTCATGGTTGAAGGCTGAACGTTGTTGTAATGACTGGGTGCGTGGGTTGGTAGTTGCGATGCTTGAACTGTTGTACTGGCAGTCGCGATATATAGGGTTTTCGAGTATGCAATTGCATGTAATTCTACTAAGAAGTTTGGAGATTTTTTTCGATGGGGTGGAATTGTTGGGAAGATGTGCATTTTGATCTGATGATTGGGACCCATGACCACATAGATCATATACTATTTGTTGAAAGTGTTGTCGAAAACATGGTACGAACTATCGGATACACCACATCTGCGGGACCAGGAGGCTGGAACGGTTTGACCAATTGCATCAGATAATAAATGGGGGAGTTTGCTCAATTCTCATTAGGCCAGCCCAGAGTCAATAGAGTATATTTTGTACCTAGACAAGTTATTCAGAGTTAGTGCAGACGGCACCATCATTATTAACAAGTGTTTCTGCCATCCACTGTGTGTGATGATTTATAAGATCACCAAATAGACAGTCACTTAAGACCTCGTCATTATCCATCGCTATACTGCGATCGACAAAGATACTTGACATTGACGGCGATGTATGAGTCCCAATTGGCGCCTGATGCTGAAACAATGTTAGCCAAATGTCGTCTTCGTGATTAGCATCCTGTAACCTCATCACGGTAATTTCATTGCGACGCCGATCGTTCACAGAGCATACTACACCTGTCCTCCGAGATTGGGGTCGTGATGCGTTTCGCCATGATGACTGCGACATGGGGGTCTCCTGCCAACGGTTGCCTATGTAAAGGCGACTCTGTTCTGCACGTTCACGAGAGCCCCCGGTAACACCGCGCGGACTTTGCTGTCTTATGTCACGACTATAGTAGTGATTACCGAAGCGGATCTGTGGAGCCCTACAGAGCGGGCATGTGCCTTTGGTTGTGATCCACTTTGAGATGCACTTAGTTCCAAAGTGGTGGCCGCATGCGAGCTAAACCCACACCGTTCGCGACCTTTGGTGTTACCAGGACTGCTGTAAAAGTTATAGCAGATGCAGCAGGCCTTATGAGAATCTACTGCTTCGTCGTTGTGACTTTGTGGTTGATCTTGATAATGATTCATTTCTGTACGGAGATACAAGTCGAGTAACGAAAGGTCGTCGATGCTGGATCAATTGATCGCACAGATATATCGAAAGGGAGGGAGAATTAGTACTCATGTTTGACACATTGTGCAGCGTGTGTACTATGGCTGTAGTAACATGAGTATAAGGGTGAAACCCAAATGAACACTGTGCATGATTTGTCGTATTCGACTTATTGTCTAGATACTTCACACAATGCCATCACGTTGGCATGGCATCTAAAGTAGCTTCAGGTCGATGCCTATAAGGTATCCATTCAGATGGAGACCCTAGGTGCGTTGTTGCAATCGTGATGAACGAGACTGAGTCTGGGCACACTCAATTTTGTGCAAACTGTTTATCTTTGTGCATTTTATGGTAGCTTCCAGAGGCGAGTGATCTTTTGGATAATGTCATCAAGTGATGATATACGGGACTTCTGTTATTTGTGGGGTTGTGTCAAAGTTCGAGATGTTGCTAACCATATATCCTCGATCCTGCTGGGCCCTTTTGGTAGACAAAAGACCAATGATATGTTGTTTAAGTAGGTAATTAGCTGGGTGACGTACTCGGGCACAATGCAATTCAATACAATGGTTGAAATGCAAGCTATAGTTGCGTCCGGCTTATACCATTAGAATGTTTAAGTAGGGTTAGCACTCTCTTGTATTGTTTCATAGTGCAGTGCACACAAATGCATACCTAATGCGCGCATTGGTGCGTGATCAGAATGGGTGGACATTTGATCAGATAGTGCGATGTCGTCATGATTAGGTTACGATTTCACGTGAACCTTTCGTGCCGTGCACTTGGCGCCGGCCGCCAACGTCCTGACAACACATGTGCTGTAGTAAGGTTTTGATAGCCATGAAGTACAGCCTCGTTGCTCACAAGAGCAACCTTTCTAACTCCCGATGGTCATGTAGGATAAATTGGCAGGGCCCACTACATCTTCACTCTTGTAATCGACTCCATTGTCGACAATTCTCATGCTGCGGTTGCCATACCATAAGTAACCGTAACCCTACCTTCTCCTATAGTCTGTGCGACCATTACCCTGCCTATATCCTCTACTAGCATTAAATATTTGGGTAGGGGTAGGGTCAGGCCACGTGATACCCTGACCCTACCCCTACATTACCTATACCCATTTACCACTCTGTAGGTACCCATCATTCCCAGGCACGCATTCAACCACCATTGTCTAGAAAATGGCATCTATGCTTTGCCAGAATTCCATCTTTAATTTGTTCCAGGACGAGTGAATCTTACTCGAAGTCCGCATTAATCGTGTGGCTGTATTGCCTACCGTGCTTGCCAATGCCCACAGATGAATTCACACCTCGATATATCTTGAGCTGTAAATCCAAGACGGCTAGACAGCTCCCTGCCAATATCGACGCTGAACAGAAGCCCTGAACCTACTATTGACCAGAACTCATTATTATGATGAATTGGAAGCAACACCTCATCATTAGACTTTTGGTCTTGAAGTACTTTGGCTGTAACCGAGAGCGTTGATGCCACTGACAACAGACAAGGATGGGAAGGTGCACAACTCCAACACCGCCCCGTTGCTACATCCGGTCTCGTGCTTACTGTGTCTTGTCATAATTTCAACATCCGATACTCGAAAAGATCACATGCTGTCGAACTGTAAGCGATGCTTATCATATGGTACACTAGATTAACCCACTGACTGCCCATGTTCGTCCGGAATTTAGATAACCAGTTTTGCACAAGCATCCAATCAGGATTCAGGCCTCCCCCTTCGTGACAAAGCATGCATATATGCGCGGCAGGAGCGCCAATGTGGCACCATGAAACAGACTAACACGACGACCAGTGTGTATATAAAGACAAGACGTATATATCAACTATAATTTAGCACAGAGATCTATCATCTCTTCACCGAAAATTCGACGCCGCAGTGTGCCATCTGCGCTCTATCTCCGAACATCTCCGTTCATTCAACAACACAAATCTGCATTGTTCAGCATCGTCATGTCGGAATCACCTGTCCTTGTACTAGTTCCAGGCTCCTTTTCGACAGTCGACATGTACAATCCTCTTGTCGAACCCCTCCGTGAGAAGGGTTACACAATCCACGTTCTGCAACCGCCTTGCTACCCGGCGAATTGGAAAGCCGGAACTACCACGCCTGCACCAGGCTTAGCTGACGACGCAAAGTTCGTCAATGATTTCGTGGAGAAGATTGCCAATGAAGGCAATGAGGTCGTCTTGCTTGCACACAGCTATGGTGGTGAGTCAAGATGCTCCGAACAGAATACAAGATGTTAGCGTCGTAGCTAACATCTCTGATCGCAGGTGTCCCAGCATCAGAATGCCTCAAAGGCATTACAGCCAAAGAAAGAACAGCTCAGGGTAAGAAAGGTGGTGTCGTTCGCATCGCATACATGACATGCGTCATCCCCCGCGTCGGCGAGAACCTAGGCACCGTCATGGCGGCAGGCCAAGGTGCAATAATACCCATTGAAGTTGGTGAAGTATGTTTCCCTTCCATATGTCTCCAGCTTATACTAATTCTCCCCAGGACGGCTGGATGACAAACGCCGATCCCGTCGCAACTGCAGCTATAGTCTTCAACTCTCTGTCACCCGCTCACGGCGCTGAGGAAGCTGCAAAGTTTGGCAAGCATTCTAGTACCTGCTTTGCTGACAATTTGACGTATGCGGGATACAAAGACCTACCTGTGAGCTGGCTTGTTTGCGAGGACGACCGGTGTGTTTCGCCCGAGGTGCAAGAAAACGGTATCACGGCGATCGAGGAAAGTTGGAAAGGTACGGAGAGGGAAGGGAAGAAGGTGGATGTAGTGAGGTTGGACGTTGATCATGTTCCTTTTATGAGCAAGGGAGCGGAGGTTGAGAAGTGGGTTGTGGAGTTCCTCGAGAAGGGGGGTAAGGACTGAAGGGTCACATAAGGCAGGTGAAGGGAGCGCTCAAGAGTAGTTACGTATTACTACTGCCTTCTGTAGTTGTACAACAAGGGTCTTTGCTTCCTACCGCAACCCCTATATTTCCTCTACATCGTCCAGCCCCACACTGAATAGACCGAATCCTCGGAAAGGCTTGCCCCCCTCTATCTCTGTAAGAAGAGTGGCAAATATGTGACTAACCATGAACAATCGGTCCCTCAGCACTGAGATGAAAATGCTCTCCCGTTTCCAAAACCTCCACACTGTCGCCAACATTCACGAGCCCCTCCTCCAAGGGAGTAACATGCATGCCCAAACACGGGCTAGGATTCCCCTCATCAATTATTCTATACTTCCGCATTGTCGTTAGCGGCTCATTTCGATCTGCAATGGCTGTCTCTGGGTCGACATTGGGCAGTTTGCAACGCGTTGCGCGACAGGAGATGTGTAGATCAAGTGAACTTTTCTCGCCAGTCGTCTCCTTTTTCGAAATGCGCGCTTTAGTCCACTTGTCCTCGTCGAAGGCTGGAGGACCAGTGACATAGATGTTTGCGCGGAAGCGTAGGGCATTCAGGAGGGTGAAGTGGTTCTGCCAGACGTATTTGCTTTGTTTCTGCTTGTCAATGCTGGCTGCTACGTGGTGGATTGACGCAAGATTGAGAATATGCAGTGGATACTATACTTAGGTCAGTCTGCTGCCAGAACAATTCATCGTTCATCCACAATGGAAAGAGGCATTGTATACGTACGTCGTCTTGTAGTCCAATGATAGTCTGAAATCCCACGTCCTGCTTCTTCGGTGCGTTCCTGTACACCTCACGATACTTATTTGTATCGATCCTGAAAAGAGTGATAGGGTTTGCTGCCCCCAAAGTGTACCTCAGCTTTGCAAGGATCTCGGAATCAATCTCAGAACCCATATTGAGCGCCACGGGGCTGTCTTTGATGATTTTTAGCACTTCGTTTCTATATCCCTTACTCTTGGCTCGCTCCTTGGTCGGATTAAAGGGTACTCTGAATTCAAGCATGGGCTCGGACTTCTTTGCAAGCCTTGCAGCTAGAAGCTTGCCGTAGTTCAATATTCCTTGGAGCGAGAAATCCGTATCCGGCGAAAAGGGGAACCGTACAACGATGCAACCTTCGCTTTTTACCCACTCTCCATCCTCACGATAGTCCTTTGCTGATGGATCTGGCACCCAAATTTCCGGCTCAACTTTGGCGAGACGTGGGAACTTGCGAAGAGTCATGAATTGCCATTCGCTGGTGACCTTGCCATCCAATGAAGGCAGGCTCGTGACTTGTTGGGCGAAGGTGAATTCTCTATCATATTTCATTCCCGTGCGAATGACTTCACCCTTTTCCAGCTCCACGCCGGCACAAGACTTCAGAGGATAGACGAAGAGGGCCTTGATGGACCACGGCTTGGCGGTAGTGGCTTCACCACCCTTGGCATACTTTTTCGAGTACTGGTCCTCAAGATTGCTGCGTCCTTTGAGACCAAGTTTCCGGCACCCAGCAGGCGGTGGAAGGCGAGTGTCACCTTGTGTGAGGGCCAATGCCAGAAGGATTATGAGAGGTGAGAGGGAGACTAGTAGAGTGATGAGGACGGTGCTGAGCGCAAAGTCGAGGCCCGTTTCGTGCAGGAGTTCCTGGATTGTGTCGATGAGATCGTGCTCGCGTGCAGTGGCGGACATGATGCAGCTCTCACGTGGTCGCAAACCCGCTGCAGTCAGGTGTTCTGACGATGTATGCCTGACGAAAAGGCAGAAGGAGGCTCTTATCGTTAACGCTTGCCCAGGAATCCAGCCAAGCCACACGCTACGACAGACGAAGAAGGTGACCTGCCAGTGGCTGAAGAACAGTACCGTCCGGATTGCAAGCAGCTTCTTGGAACAGCCAAATCCACAGCGAATGTCGTATAGCGGGGAGGGACGTTTGGAGGTGAGGGCCGCTGAGTCATGCACCGAGGTTCGCTTGCTCGCGTGACATCGCGCTATGAGCGCGAAGGAGGGGTCCATCCGTAACCACGACTTTCCTTCACCGAGCCTCACACGACAATTGCGACGCGTCACAGCACCGAAGAAGCCTGCCTGGCGTCATGCATTGCAACACCATATAGCGGGACTAGCGCGTGAATTCGATCGGCTTCTACCTACCCAAGGCCTCTTGCAGGCGTTACATACCTCACGGCATCATGGCCAGCGGAGAAGCCCAGCTCCCGCTGCCATTGTCGCGTGTGTACCCATCCTCCCTGGACACGTGCTACATGTGTTGACTGCCCAGTAGACAGACTGCCCACTGTGTCCGCATCCCAAGCCCTCCAGAACCTCAATGCTCGCGGCGGCCGCACGGTATCGACAGGCATCTCACAGCTCGACAAGGTCCTCTCTGCGCCAAGCCTCCCGGGCCACGATGCTGCCGGAGGGTACATGCGCGGGAAGGTGACAGAGGTCTTCGGCCCGTCCGGTGTAGGCAAGACATCATTTGGGTAAATGTGGCCAGCTTGCGACCTGCAGCTTCCCCAGCAAGACGGTCACTGATGTGGATCCAGGATACAGGCCGCCGTCTCTGCATTGCGCGAGGGTCAACGTGCTGTATGGGTTGGTACGTATGAAGAATAGGTGGCGAGCTCGGAGGTCAGCACACCGTGATTGTTCTAAACGAAGTCTAACGACCAACAGACGCAGCCTGTGCACCTCTGGTCAGAGCGCGCTTCGACGGCGTTCTTTCTGGGAGAGAAGGAGATCCCGTGTGTGTGCCTGGAACCGATCCTATTGCACCGTCTGAAGCACCACGAGATGAACTGCATAGCCGCCTCCACTACTTCGCAGCGCCAACGCTTGCGCATCTTTTGGCACTCTTTGTACACTCACCTGCCTCATTTCCTCCACAGAATGCAAGCCTTGTCGTTGTGGATTCGCTTGCGACCCTCATCGACAACGCGTATCCCCGCAATCCAGATGATCGTACGACCCGAGTAAAGCCTGAGCAGTCACGATGGGCTGCAGGTCGTAGATTCGCCGTCATAAACGAGCTGATCTCAACATTCACCAGATTCGCTGCAACGCACGACATTGCACTGCTCGTCACAAGCCAGACCATTACCCGGATTCGAGGTGCGTCCAGAGCAGTCTTGGTGCCTGCCATGTCTGGGGTGGAATGGGAGAATGGCATTTCCACTCGTCTGGTTCTCTTTAGGGATTGGATGCAAAATGAAGACACTACCGACAAAGCAGGGGCCGCTCGATCGCGCAGAGCGCGATTTGTGGGTCTTACCAAAGCCAATGGAATCGCTCTCGCCGAAGAAGGTGGTGTGGGTAACGTGGTTGCCTTTACAGTCGAGCATGTAAGTCAATATATCACTCACAGGGTCTATACCAATGATAACACATGCGGTATCCTGTGTGGCGATCTCCCGCTGATGCCGTGTAGTCAGGCCTTCATGACTTGAACATATCTGCGGACCATATCACAGCTCCAGCTATCCTTGCCACTCATGCGAGACCACCTAAAAGGCCTGCAGCAGAGATCGACGAAGATGCTGGCGAGGAGCCGAATTCTGATGAGCTCTACGGCTGGATCGAAGATGATGAGGTCGCTGCAGAAGGACTTCTAATCAATGACACACCTAATATTGACAGTCTCGACACAACAGGAGCTCGCATGGAAGTTGTGACAGAGGGACGCAATAAGAAAGTTGCACGGACCACAACAATATGATTCTGGAACCCTTAGTACATCATCCTCGCCTTCTCCTTGCAATGGAGGCGCAGTTGCTGTGGGCTGTAGCTGTGCCATTTCGGTGCTTATCGAACAACTCCAACTGATCCTTGGGTAAAGCTCGTATGTCTCTCGTCATTCTCTATACCCGAACCTTCTGATCTGACGAAGCTGTCAGACCGGATCTCACAGTCCAGACCGATGATACAGGGAACCTACGGCCCACAGGACCGGTCCTCACTATCAAGCCGTGTGGGGTCACTGAGACCCCGGATTGATCTACCAGACCGCGACCCCACAATAGCGGACTCGTACTGTGTATACAGTATAGGCGACTACAAGCGCCCTGACATCAGCAGTAATGTGTATCCGCACCCCGCGAACCAATACTCCTCTTATCGCACTCTGGCTTCTGTTGTCGCAATTCTTCCGGCAATTAGGCGTCTGCATCAGGCCTCGCCGTCTTAACACCCCGCACTCAATATGTCCAATCCTCTCATCTCGCCACACCAGCGGTAACCCCAAGGTATGCGGCCCGAGAAGCAGCAAAAAGCAAGTACAGGCTACCTGCATCTCCAACCGACCCTTCGCACGTGCATATGTCAGGCCGGGAGTCTGGAGCACACCACCTGCACGCAGGCATCGGGGAACCAGAGCATCGGGTATATTGACCGGTAAAACTCACGCGTTGCTTGGACGCATGTGCTTCTGTGGCGTACACATTCTGGGGTGAGCGGGGAGAGATGGGATGCCTGGGCGTGGGGGCTGGGGGCTGCACTTGCAACTTGCTCATGCGACGTTTCAAACCTGGAACACGAGTGCATGGCGAAGCCACCTGACACAGCGATAGGGGATCATCGCAGAGACAGATGACCAGTCTGGTCTCGCGGCAAGCCACAGATACAATCCGGTCGTTATCATAGCGAAGAGGCGATATAGACTCCACACGACCACCGGGGAAATACCCGTTCCCACTGCGGAGAGGATGCGGTGGCTGTGACCAGATTACGATGACTCCCATTGCACATCGCAAAGAGCGCCCACAATACAATGATATCGAAGTAGTACTTCACCGCTATTTACACCACATGACCTCATACTGCGACTACACATGCGCTAGCTTACACAATGGCGCTTGTTACTCATCTCTCAATGGTGGACTAGTGTGCTGTCTAGAGTAGAGACCTGCGCATACCTCCGGCTCCACCAACATGTAGCATAGCACGCTTTGGCTAATCGCACACCCAAGATGCATCAGATTGACAAACCGTGCTCCCATTACAGAAGGTCTCGTCAATCTTGCGGGTCGCGATGACACTCCAAACTCGCTTCTGCGCATACACTGACCCCACGCGCTTCGCTTCCAAAGAAATCGTTGAGGAATGATGCCACCCAATCGATGCAGCATTGTGTGGCCGCTAGCATGTTACAGCGGTGAATCGATTCTGATCGCTTCGAGCGGAAGCGGAAACTGAAGCGAAATCTGCATGCGGGTTTAGAAATGGTTGAGCAACGAGGGAGGGGTAAGGTAGTGAAAAGACTTGAAACTTGAAAACCCAGAAGAGTCACGCGAAGGAATGATGGACGGTGAAGAGATGCAATCGAGACAGTGGGGGTAAGGATGATACTGCATCCACACAACATTGTTACGTATATCCTTTACAGCAGCGATGTTCCAGGTTTTGATGCAAATCGGCGTGTCAAATGAGGTCAAGCTATCGAGTAGTGCGGAAGCTGGTGCAGCGTTGTTTTGAGACATGGTAGGATAGTCTTGGTTGCGGCGGCTACCATGGTGTTGTTGCCAGGAGATTCTGACATGTTCCATTCAGACATGAGGAAGCTCCTGAGTGGACTTGGGGGGGTGAAGCACGGATCTACACGGCTCTCTCCTTTTGAACAGCATTGAGGAAAGGGCACAGATTTGTTTTGAATAGAATTTCTTGTTCGGAAACGAGAGTAGGCCAGTCCAAGAAAGAGGAAAACGACAATCTACTTTCCAAGCTTTAAAGGAACATTCTAAGGATGGCTCCACAGCCGACAGTTTAGGGAACATCTTGAAAGGGGCTGTTGCAATGCACAATGTGCATACTGAGTCCTTGGCCTCCAAATGTGGGGTCCAGCGACGCGTGTCTGATAACCGGGGACTCTTAAGGGGGGGAGATCCGGCATACTCGATCTGGGGTTCCCATTGATCTACAATACTGGGGGAATGCATGGCCGTTTATGCCATGACGAAACCACATCGTGACTTTTGCCAAGGTCGAACAAACCCGGAACGACCGTGATACACATTTCCCCACGGTTATCGATCAGTAGCCGCGGCTATGGCGTTCGAAGATGGCGTGCGAGATGTATCCTCGGCTACGCTTCGGTTGCTTCCCGCTCCGCCGTCACACCACAACACCAAGATTGTTTACACAAACAGCATCTGGGCTAGACCCCAGACTTAGACATTAGATATGCGACTGGCCGGCTTTACCCCAAGGATTGGGGGGTATCATGACATCAGCCCCTGGCTTTGGTTGCGTGGTGTGATAGCAAAAGCCCAGGTGCACATGCTGAGCCAACGGCAACGTCATCCCGCTGATATTTCCCTGGATCATCGAGAGCCATCGGTCCTTCAGCCCATTGCTGGACGAGTGTGCGGTCGCGCGGGGCCCCAAGAAGCTTGTGTTATCCGTAAAACATACCGATTTGCTCCGGGCGGAATTTTCTTGGGTGCGTTGTCTGGCAACGCGTAACCTACTCTATACAGTTTTTATGACTGCATACATACGGCGAACATGATCGCCGTCCTGGGAGAGTCGGGGAATGCGGGCAGGCTACTGTGTGTAATTTGGGTATGCACGCCATACGTAGTGTAATGTCATGGTGAGGTGCGTCGACCGACTTTTGTGCGGTGTGGGTTGTCAGATTTTTCTGTTTGTTGGGCGGGCGAGGAGTTTGCGCGCCTGGGATAAACCTTCTCATAATCAGCGGGGGCGGCGGACTGTGCATCACAGCATAGCGGCCGACAGGAAAGCAGTATTGGCGGCAGACTTGTCCCGGGTTTTCTGAGGGGTCGGAGTGCAGAGAGATTAGAGGACAGATGAGTGCTCCGCCAGCTGAGCCGCGGCGCTGACCCAGCTGACTCACGATGGCTGGTCGTGGAGACGTGCATGAAATGAAGCTGAACTGGGAAGACGATGCGATGCGTGGAAGATATCGTCGCTTCCATCCGAAGTTCCATCAGGCGTACCTTGCATGGGCTGGGCGCCTCGGTCGAGTGCAATGAGGCTAATGCGCCACCAACGTAGCCTTCGGAGCCCCATATTTGGAGAAGGACTGCTCTCCGACTTCCTCCGACCACGTGTTTGGCATGTGCGACGCCCTCTGGCTGGCGTGTCAAATTTCTCTTTGTATCGGCTCGGCATGGCGTTTGCTCGGAGGAAGCCTTGAAGCGTCCCCCAGTTCTGCAGGAGAAGCTGAAGAGCGGGGCGGGCTATTGGGAGCTAGCAGCATTGTCAAATTTTTCTAGAAGCCAGGGAGATAAGAATAGCGGAGCCTGCGAGGGCTTTTGCGACGTCGCAGTAGCATTGGCCGTGGGTGCATGAGCGCTGTGAGACGCGACGGAAATCACAGTCGTCTTTAAGCATTGCGCAGTTGCACTGCACAGAGCAGTGGCTCGCGTAGCCAACACTACCACGGGCGTGGGCGGCGCACTCTTCGGGACAGCCGGTCCGTGGCAGGTCCCAACGCGAAGTCCCCCACGATCTTCGGCGAGGCCAAGCACAGGGGCGGATGAGCGCCTGGGGGTGCCGCTGCGGCCTGGACATACGCCATATCTGGCATTCGGACATGGCCTGGTCGACTCCGTGGGCCAATGCGAGTCGCGGAGAGGCTGTCGTGGTTGCAAGTGGCTGCTCACGCCATGTAAGCCGTGGATGATGAGTAGAGTAAATGAAGAGGAAGCACAGTGTGGAATTTTGCCGGCCTCCTCGCCTGAGATCGCTGCACGGCGGTGGTTCACCGACCTGAGCATCATTCGAGTGCCCGGGAAGATGCATCGACGGCGGGCCGCAGTGGGAGGGGGTGTGATCCGGGCGTTGGTTGTGCACCACGTTCACACCCCCTTTGGACAGGACGATGCAGGACTGCAGCACGCACATTCACAAATCTGCAACGCAGGCCTACGCAGGGCCTCGCAGCAGCAGCAATATAGCCGTCGTGTTTGAGGCGCTGAAGCGAGCACGTCTCGGGCTGCCTACCATAATTGATGGCTGCTGTCGAGCATTGCTTATTCTGCGCTTAGAGCACCAGTATGGTAGATAGATACCCCAGGAATGCTCCCCCACAGCATCAAGGGAGTCCTCCGCCAGCCCAGACTGCCGTGGAACTCGATCCAAAGCCACTGGGTAAATCAGCTGCGTGTTGGATGTCTCTATTGGTCATCTGATGCAACCAATAGAGACGTGAGTGTGGCCGCACCGTGGGAGATCTGCCACATGTCCCCACGACTGCGATACCAATGCCAGGCGTGCAGATTGCTGGGGTGGCTCTCCAAGATGCGTCTGACCTGGCAGGCCAGTGAGGAGGCAGCATCGGGCGTGCATGGTGAGATGCCCGGGGGTGGATGATGTGGATGATGTGGACAAGGTGGACAAGGTGGATGATGTGGATGATGTGGATGCGTGTGGGAGGGCTGTCTCTGCTGCTGAGACACGACACGACGTCGTACGCAGTGGCCTCGTCTCACAGCGTGGCGGCCGGAACAGCAGAAGAGGGTGGCTTCGTGAGGCAGAGGGAAAGCAGCACCGCACCGGTGATAGCATAGCACAGGGCAAGCACATGCGCGGCGACAGGCCAAACAAACACTCGAGGGACGGCGAGACGATGCTGCCCTCCCCCCCCCCCCCCAGATGGTGACGTCTCCAGTCCCCATACAAAGCCAGCTGTCCCTTATCTCGGCCCCAGCTTTGGAGCAGGCCACCCACAGCCACACTGGGCATCACCTCATCTGCAACGTTGCACCATCTGACCAGCGTCCCTCCGCCATTCGCACACCGACGGGTCAGCCATCTCGAGTCGACGGCGGCCAGCATAGCACGCTGTACGTGGTCCGCAGACGACAGCAGCACAGGCGACGGGGGCCCGCTGCTGATACACGTTTGCGTTGGGGCCTTCTCCACAGCCTCAGGGACGATTAGCCCGTTTCCCATTGCAGCATCACCGTTCCCAGCAGCAGCAGCAGCCGCAGGGCGCTCGCCGACACTCACCGCTACCGAGTTTTCGCTCGACAAGGCAAATTCTGACTGCTGCCACGCTGCCCTGCACAAAGGCCGGTTACGTCGTCGGCTCAACACACTGAGGGCTGCTCCACATCGCACCGGCACCCAACCGCACGAGGTGGTCGACGCTGCGCAGAGACCGACCCGGTACCGTACTCTGCTATTAGACGGGCAAAAAGTGGGAGCCAGGCTCGGAGGGATAGGCAAGTTCCGCAGCCCAGACGACATTCCGGCCGCCCTGCCACTGCCACTGCCTGCGCCTGCAAGCCCTGCACGCCTCCGCAAGCCATCGCTGGTGCGCAGGCCCGCTTTCCTGATACGGCGCCACGAGTCGCGCGCCCCCGACGGCCGCCAAGGCGTGCTGGCGCACCGCGTTTCTCTCGCACAGGCGCTCCCTGCTTGCTCCCTGCTCGCTCCCTGCTCGCTCCGGCATATCCTCGCCCGCGTCAGCACAGACTCGGCCCTGGCAGCCACCACTCGACCCCCACACGCCCGCCCAGCAGCCTGATCCAGCCATAGCCATACATATATCCGCGCCCCCCATCGTCCCCTTCCCCCATCTTTCTACTCCCGGTCACATGCAATCTTCCACGCCCTCGTCAGGTTTCGCCAACCTGCTGAACCCCGACACCTCCAGCACCACCCCATCGCTAGCACTATCCCCATCCTCAGCAACCTCACCCTCATCGTCAATGGCTACCGCTACCGTGAGCCTCATGGCGCCGCTGCTGCAGAACGCCCCGCAGCAGTCCCAGGACGAGAACCGCCAGGACCTGCCCCGCCCCTACAAGTGCCCCCTCTGCGACAAGGCCTTCCACCGCCTGGAGCACCAGACTCGCCATATCCGCACTCATACGGGCGAAAAGCCCCATGCCTGCACCTTCCCTGGCTGCACAAAACGCTTCTCTCGCTCAGACGAACTCACCAGGTAAGCCATCGTCAACGCACCCACTCCCCCAGCGCCCTTCTCTAACACATCCCAGACACTCGAGAATCCACAACAACCCCAACTCACGGCGGGGCAAGGGTCAGCAGCATGCTGCCGCCCACCAGGCTGCTGTGCAAGCCGTCCAGCAAGGCCTTATGGATCCCAGCTCCAGCGGCCTTGCCCACATGATGCCACCGCCAACAAAGCCAATTTCACGCAGTGCGCCGACCTCCCAGCTCGGCTCGCCAAATGTGTCGCCGCCGCATTCCTTCTCAAACTACTCGCCCAACATGGGCAACGATCTTGCAGCGTACCACCAGGGCAGCAGCTCTGGCTACAACAGCAACACTTCGAGCCCCAACGGTCTATCTCGTCCCATGGATCTCCTCGCCGATGCTGCGTCAAGACTGGAACAGCGCCCTGGACACTTCTCGCACTCAAGTAGACATCACCTGACCAGCGGCTACCATCCGTACCAGAATCGCCTTCCTGGTCTTGCACAGTACGCATACTCGTCGCAGCCCATGTCAAGATCTCACTCCCACGAGGATGACGATCCGTACGCGCACAGGATGACAAAGAAGTCAAGACCGGGCTCGCCGATGTCAACCGCCCCACCTTCGCCCACATTTTCCCATGACTCCGCCAGCCCGACACCCGATCACACCCCTCTCGCAACTCCCGCACATTCCCCCCGACTACGCCCACACGGTTTCAACGATCTTCAGCTTCCGCATTTGCGTCATCTGAGCCTCAACCAGAACTTTTCGCCAGCACTTGCGCCCATGGAGCCCTCGACCGACCGTGAGCAGCCTTATGTCCCCAGCCAATCCAACGGCATGAGCATTGGTGATATCATCGCGAAACCGGACGGTGCGCAGCGCAAGTTGCCTGTGCCACTCCCCAAGGTTGCTGTGCAAGATCTCCTCAACGGGCCCAGCAATAGCGGATTTTCCTCTGGAAACTCATCTACGACCGCCTCATTAGCGGGCGAGGATTTGTCGCACCGCACCTAGACTACTCTCGATCGACTAGCATGTACCGGCGTTACTGGCAGCATAGTTTCAACCTTGGTCATTTTTCTCTTTAGCGAGCGTTTACTCCATTAGGAGCGATAGACATGGGCACAATCACGAGGGCACATCACGACTTCACTATTCACCTTCCGACAGTCTCGATAGAAACATTTGTTCTTTTCCTTTTTGTCGGACTCAATACCCCCCGCAATTCATTGGCGGCTTTGTATATGTTCCACTCAGCAATTTTTGGGCGGCTTTGAGCAGTGTGGGGAGGGAGCCTTGCTTATTGGCAGGCGAGGAACGGGTTAGACACAGATGCCTCAGCTCAGCGCGTAATTGAAACTCCATTCAGATCTACAAAAACTCCACACATGGCTTCGTATGCATTACGAGACGATTATGCGATGGTCTAAATCCCCCCATCCCTGACTCTGTGACGTGATTTGTGGCTCTGGTGATGCGACAACGAAAAACAACCACCAATTGTGTCAATTCCGGGGCACTGGCAAACAAGGCCCTTTTTGCGTCTTCTCCGCAGCAGTACGACCCCACAGAGGAAAAAAAACAAAAAAGTGATGCGAGTAGCGAGAACCATCACGATGACTCCGCACTTCGTGCTTTGTGACGGTCGTCTCACCCACATTTCTGCCCAAGATCATTCTGCACTGCGGGGTGTCACTGCCCCAGAATAGCGAAAATGCGGTGTGCACATGTCTCAGGTTCTGTCTGCCCTTTGTGCAACCACACCCAGCTCTATTCTTGTCCTTGCAAAACACATTTCAACATTCCCGAGGCGATAAGCCTTGACCCCCCTCTCATTCACATGCATCACGATTCAGAAGCTCGTCCCACAGCCACCCCCCGACCACGTACGCTACTCCACACATTTTCAAAACAATCTCCTTGTTTCCACCTCCTTCCTTTCCCCTTCCCCACCCCGTCCAGGTTTTCTCAGATCCGGGAGACAAGGTGTCATCATCCCCAACTAGCGTCAATTCGTATGTCTCGGCCGGAACAAAGATTTGCTACCATGCTTCTCTCCTTGGGGTGAAAGTTGCGGGCAGTCCGGTTTCGGTAGCGCGCGGCGGCCCCCCAGAAAAAGGGTGACATGTTGTGGTACAATTTCCGCGACGATAGCCGGGATCCCTGTCGCGCATCTATCGAGGTACTGGTGTTCTTTTTTGCTTATCTCTGCCACCAATATGAGATGGTGCTGGCAGGACCTATATGCATTAACGGTATTGCACCGCGGCAAGCGTCGGGTGAAGCAAAGCACTGATACTGTGCAGTAGAGCAGAGTAAAAATCACAGGAGATGTTTTATCAACAGATTCTTGTTGCGACAATCTCACTAGACCCAGTCCCTTGCCCTCCGGGAATGCCGCTCAGAATGAGGGGGGCAATACATGTAGCTCAACGAAGCACACACTGGTGGTGCGACTGGGCATGCACCCCGGACTCTGATTTCCTGCACTCCACAAAAAAAACACTGGCCCAAATATCCAGCCATGCCGATGGACGATCTTGACGTTTGGTCAACAGTCCTTGGCTTCTGTGCAAATCGGCAGGTCTGACGGGGAGATTCTGCTGGCTTGCTGGCTTGCCATACATAAGTAAATGTACCAGAGATTGCGCCAGAGCTAAGGCGGTGCGGCGTTTTGAGGAGAGAAGGTTGTCGGGCCGGCAAGGCGCGAGCCCGTACTGGATTGTTTGATGTGTGGGTAGCTAAACGTTGAGCTGAATGCGAAGAGATGAGATTTCGCTCAGTGATCCAGTGTCAAACGCCGACGAGGATGATGACGATGATGCCTACCAAGGTCTGTATGGAGAAGGAGAATAATTTGCAAAACAAGTGTACAATAATCACATGCTAGTATTTTTTCCCACTCGGCATGTTCCCTGACTTGCCGAAACTGTCATGCTGAGTCCAGTTCTTGGTAAACAGCCAATGTTGGCTCCGCTGTGGAGTTTTTTCATCATCGCATCTTGGTCACTTGGTGGTTAATCAGGCTCCTCCCTCCGAACTCTGCCAATCTGCTCGCGTTCCCACGCATCGTGGGCACACTAGCATCCCCCATCACATCTCCAGCTAACCACATTTACTTGGCACACAGACACAAACACAGATCTACCGTTGCCCCCCTTCCTGCAAAAGCAAAGATAAGGGGGAAAAAGTGAAATTTCCAATTCGGAAAAAGAAGCGCAAAAGTAATAGTAGCTTAGAGCCATCCTCCACTAACACACAGACATGCAATACAACTAATATGACGGAATAACTTCCCCCTTGATTGCATACGATGGCTCTCATGCAAATGCCCCCATTCCCCCCCTTGATACACAAAGATAACGACCCCAAATTCTCACACCCCGACAAACAGCCACCAGCAACAACCAACAGTGCGCAGCCCACAACCCCCTGTATCATCCGTCTAGCGAGCTTCTAGATGCAACGCGCGACGCCCCCATGGCGCGCATCCTTCCCCCCCTAGCTTAGCTATTTTCGAGACAGCCTTTGCGGGGACTCCACAGTTCCTCGTCTCGTCTCGCTATCAGTAGCAAGCCTGCTCCGTCAGTCCATCCCGTCCTTCCTGAGTGGGAAGTCCAGGCGCGGATAAGGCTGCAGTCGGTGCGCTTTGCACACTTGTCGCTTGAGTCGTGTCGAGTCGGGGGGACGGCGAGTTCGCCGAGGGAAGGGCAGGGAGAGGTTTATGCACCACTCAGCGTGGAGCATGTGGTGTGCGCGTACTGAGGATGCGGAGCGGTTGATTGTGGAGTTGGTTTGACCCTTTTTTTTTGCTTCTTGAGAGGTGGGAGGGGAGGGTAGTATGCCCGTTTTGGAAGGGTTCCGTCTATCTCTATCTTTGTGTGGACGGGACGGTTTTTGAGCCGCATGCAGGGGCCCCGACTTCCCTGTGTCATTGTTGTCGGATCTTGCTCGCTCAAGGCAGAATGGGGAGGGCGGGGGGCAGAATTGTGGTTCAGACGCAGTGGTTAGGACCGTGCCGTGTTTGCAAATGTCGTCGCCGTGGCCCACGGCCCCATCGCTCTGGGGCCCGATGTGGGAGTTCTCCATTCGTCCTGATATCGGGCCACGGCTATCGGGTCTTTCTCGTTGCATGTTTCTCTCACACAGTGGTATGGTACTTTGGATTATACTCTTCAGAGTACCTGTTGAGCTGCACGCGCCCTGGCACCCCGCCTACAAAATTATAATGTACGAGTATATAACACTGCATACATGTGCACCATGCTGCAGGATCTGGCACGAACAACGTTGTTCAATTTAAAACCAACGTGAGGACGACCAGGCTGTCGGTAGACAACGGTAAGCGATTTTTGCAGCAGGGTAATATATTTTGCAGATCAGGGCTCGCTCTTCAACGGTCATGTAGAGTGCTGCTGTATGTACCCTGCAGCGGTAGAAAGTACTTGGCAGATTTTGACCGATGGTTCTAGTAACGTGGAGTGATGGTGTCTGGAGTGAGAGGACACATTGTCTCTCTGCCACGGAATTCCAAAGACACTACACGTTTTGAATGGACAAGACGCTGCACTCAATTCGTACTGGTAATTGCGCTCTCGTATTGTTTGATGGCGGCAATTGCTCTGAAGCCAACATGCAAGTCCAATCGACACGACCATCGCGATCTCTTTCTACAATATCCTACAACCTGACTTCATAATGACGCACCATACCCACCACTTTCACATGCCTCTACACTTGGCCTGACAGCCGTACTGCACGTCAACAGTCAATGAAGCGACCGCGCATCGCATGACATGCTGCAAGCCAATCAAAGTCCTCACTACCCTAGTGTACATGTACACACGGTGGCTTTACAGTCATCTCAACAACTTCATCGCACGTATCAGGGACTGCATGGACAGTGTCTACGTATATTGCACATGTAAATTGGTTTATCCGAGTATGCGCGTCAGCACCGACACTTCGTTGCACCGTATCATTGGTAGGTGTGGTATGGTCTGCAATGTGTGTTGAGAATCTTGCGACAAAGTTGCGCCGGTGCCTCAATATAGATGAGGGCCGTTTTTCGTATGTATTGAGGTATCTTCGGATTTCGGGCGTGGAGTTGGGGTTGTGTGGGGAGCGGTTTCATTGTAGCGATGATGCGGTAATTGGGTTCAAGTTCACTGCACATGCAGTAGGCAAAGAGCGAATCAAGGTTCTTAACAAGGGGTCAAGCACACGCATACTGCATACTCTACACAGTACGTACGCATCATCAACATCAATAGACGCCTGATAGTCACAACACATCACCTCACGCTCACCTCACCTAGCCCTTAGCATGTGAAACTCCCCCAACCCAACCCACCCCCCACGCATGCCCCAACAACGCCTCACCATCTCCATCCAACATTTTATCCGGGGCAAGTCGGACCGGCACAACTCCCCTCTTACTTTCTTCCGAGGCTCTCATTTCCAGACTCCAAACTCGACAGTCCATAGCCCATAACCTCGCTACTATAGCACGGGAATGCGAAAATAGTACCTCGGGTTAAAGTCACTTCCCGCCCGCACACCCGCGGCTTAATACCTCGCGAGCTTGTACCTCTCCCGCCGTGTTTGCCCCGATCCAAGACACGAACACGAATACATACGTAGCGTGTACGCGTTATCTTTGTCTCTAGATCCTGGCTTGGCCTGGACCCCAAATATGGAGCACGACTCTTGGTACATCCTTCAACCCCTGCATGAAGAAGTAATAAAGGGTCCGCGACGCGACTCGTTTGCGGGGAGATGTTAGGGCGAAAGGGGAGGTGCCCAGAATGGGGGGGAGGGGTATCCACTTCACTATCAAGCCACCGGAGAATCTTGACGCCGTGTCAAGAGACAGATTCAGTCTGGGCGGTTGAGGCTGAGACGGGGGGTTGGTGCGTAGTTCTGACTCTGACTCTTGCCGCTTCCGCCGAGATAGTGGAGGAAGAGGAGTCGTTGGTTGTGGTGGAGACTACTGGGACGGGAAGAGGATGGGTTGCCCGATGTGGATGGGCCCGCGGTTGGGGAGAAACAGGGATTACGGGTGGGGTGCTATTTGGGATGGGGGCATCTGGAGTTTGGATCTAGGAACTCTGGTACCTGCAGGAGGTTACACGTGCAAGTGTTGGGTGAATCATTGGTGTAAGATTTTTTGGAGGATTGGTGGCTGAATATGTTTCTTGTATGCGGGTTTGTGGGGTTAGAGCATAAACTGATCTGCTGTTGTTATGCCACATGTGCATTGTGAACAACGTTATGCTCAGAGGTAACTTAACTTGAAATACCGAACATGTTTCAACGGCTTCACTGTAGAGCTATCGTGTCGAGATTTTAGACCCTAGCCCAAGAATTTGGGGGGTTGGATTCCATATTGTAAGGTCTTCCCACATCGACGCACAGGTAACTTTGGGGCTCTCGGCTTTTTACCTTTTGATCTTCGTGTTTGTGTTTCTGCCTCGACAAAGCATTGATATATCGCGAAGTGACATTCAAGTTCGAGACCAGGCCAAAAATAATGGTTCGCAGTACTTTCGACGACAATGCTTTTGGGACTTCCAAGCGGACGAGTAATTCATCTACGAGCAAAACAAAACGTGATGCTTGTCCGGCCAAGGAACCACAGGAACCCAAGGAATCGAATAACAGATAGTATAGCAGTCGCGTAAAGAAGGATCCTGAAATACATGGGCGTCCTAGTTGTCGAGGCAGCCTGTCCATTTGTTAGTATGTATTCAATGTCCAGTTGCGCCCACTTACCCCAACTCCAACAGTACTAAAGTCATCGCTCGTAACACTAACAACAAGCAAGATGTTCGACAACAGCCAGGAATAGACAAGGCCTGTTCTGAATGACCTATACGAATCATCGGTATTCTTCTTCTCAGACTTGCCCTCGTCCATTCTGACCGATGGTGTCAGAGCCCTACGCACGACCTTTTCGAATTTGCTGTCGATGTCCTCTTGTTCCTGCTCAATCTCTTCCACAGCCATATCGCCCTCTCCAGTGACAATAGTGGCAGACGGAAGCGACTCGGCGACATCGGAGCCTTTGGTACCCCAAGACACGTCGTGCCAATTGTTGAAAGCATACACCATCAACACATTGATATATGTCGACATGAGGACCAAGTACTGTGGAAACGAGTGAAACATGTGCCATGGGTCGAGGTACATGAATGAGGCCAGGAAGTTGAGCCCATAGATGGTTATGAGCGCAATCATAATCAACCCTGCTACACCTGTGCTGCCACCAAAGAAACTGTCGAAAAACTCCTTGCCGGACGCGAGCGATATCTGATCTTCGATAGGCTTTGTACTGAAGGCGCGATAGACAAGATATGTTGTCAAAACAAGGATATAGGCCTGGATCGCACCAAAGACGATGAACGATGCTAGGTAGCTGTGCCTGGAGCCCTTGGGTCGGTTACCAAGCGCCAGGATGAATTGTAGGATCAAGAATGCAACATAGATGTATCCAATGACCACGTTGAATATCGGTGTGATTTTGTCACCAAAAGGCCAGCCGTGGTACTCGGCCTTTGGTTCTGGGGTACCAACCAGTGTCATGATGATCGTCGTTGTGAGGTAGTACGAGGCTAGTGAGAACCATGTGAAGATGACGTTGGCGATGTTGTAGAGAAGCTGTATATGGAGGAAGAGAAGCCGTATTATACCATGTCCTGACGAGTACAGACGCCCGAAGTGCATGATAGAATACAACGATGCAGCGAAAGACCCATTGAGCCACCTTCGTCGCTGGCCGATGAATTCAGCTGCGCCATCAGGTACATCTGTTTCACCTTTTGACGCTTTGACGTACGATAGATGCCTAGAAAAGTTATCAATATCAGCTTTCGCCCTGCAAAGTGTCACGGCGAAAGTGATGTAACGCACCATTTCTGCCCCGCCTTGGCTACCAACTCAAAACACAAGATGCGGTCTTCAGCTAAGAACATGTTCTTCTTGAATATGTTCATACCATCAATGCCCTTTTTGCCTAGCAGCTTCGACAAGGTATGGTCGCCATGAAAGTATTGTTCCAACGGCCGGCCAGCAATGGCTCGAAAGCGATATGCTGAGAATGCGCCTGGAAGAACACTAACGTAGCCAAAAGCGCTCTCTAATGGCTTGTCGAGCACATTGGAGACCTTATATTCGAAGTTCTGGATTGCAACCAGTGGATTCAGTAGAGCTTTACCTCCCTCAAGCATAGCATGAATCTCACCACATGCACCACCCAGGTCTTTGTCGTTGTAAAACGCCTCCCACAAGGAGAGCAGTGAGCGCGGGCCTGGTTTTGTTCCAGCATCAATCAGGATCGCCACTTCGGGATTCAGTATTCGTCCGAATGCATTGAATAGCCAGCGATGAGAGTCTGTACAAGAGTCAGCACTGGTTTCAATCTACGCCTTGCTTTTGCTCACTAATCTTCTTGCTGTTCTTTTGCTTCAGACAGAATATGAACTGGACAGGTGGCAGATTTGAAGAGCTTTCTCCATTGCCAGGTCGAACGAGCTGGTTATCAGGCGTGACAGAGATCTGGCTTGTGTATTCAAAGATGTGCGCCACAGTTTCCTTGCCATTCACATCTTTCTTGAGGACGCCGTCCTGATAGATGCCTACCGTAGCCAGCACATCGAAAACATCTTTGTCAACGTTATCAATACCATCGAACACTAGACAGACAACTATCTTCTGCCAGGCGGGACCACCAGCATTCCAGAAATTAGTCTTCTTCAAGTTTGCAATATCTCGTATATTGCGCATTGTTCCATGGAGTGTTCGAGCTAACAGTGTCTTGTCCTCGTTGTAATACGTGATTGCTATAAGGAGCTCAGTGTGACGATTGTACATCCGCGGTCGAAGGTTGAAGCCATTTGATAGCGTAAAGTCGTTGGGATCGCAGGTGGCAGCTGTATATCGCATCTTTGTGAACTCTTCGTCGTAAGCACCCTCTTCATTACGATAACGAGGCTCAATGGCATTCTGTACTGCACTAGGTACCGGGTAATCGATACTGAGGATAGACCCTTGCACGAGTTTGACCTTGCGGGTCTTCGAGCGCTTCATGCCACCTCCGTTATCTAATCCATTGGTATGCTGTTGCCGCTGTACCCAAGTGTCGTCGGCAAGATTGTAAGCCGTATGAGACTCGGAGTCATCAGGACCGCGTGATGGATATGCATTGGCGTTGGAATAGTATCCAATATCGATACTTGGAGGATGCGCTGTCGCATACGTTTCCGTAAGGGAGTACGTAGAGACTCGAGAAGCACACTTATATTGGTAGTGCTCATGGTTCGACGCAGATCTATCATCTAGAAGTGGTTCCTTGGCGTCGTTGGAGTCCTCAAAGGGATGATGCTGGTGCTGCGGCAGGAAAGAGTTAGTTACTGTGACTTGGCCATAAATGTAAATGCTTACAGTAAGCGCAGGATCGAGGTCCTCTAATGGATGACCTGTCTCAAGATCTGGCTCAGGTCTATTTGAAGTCATATCCATTAAGCAAAATTTAGACGAGAAAACTCTCACGGGACGAACTGATGGCCTCCGTTGGGAGAAAGAAAAAGTGAATTGAGAATACTACGCTACTGTCGTTGTGGTAAGAAGTGACAAACTGAGAACGTTCGTGCAATGAAGGACACAGAATGACAAGGCCGAAACATGAAATTAGCATAAGAACAGCAGGTGGCCAGAAGTGTGAATCAAGGTCGTGGGCCTCCTGAGCCGAGAGACCTCGTTTGAACGAGCCGAGAGGGCGGAGCGATGCCATGAGAATCTTCGCTGGAGCACAACCAAGCATCCTCCAGTACTCATGCCACTGCAACTATAACGTGTTACAGACCCTAGAGTTTTGCTCTATCATAACTGTATTGGGTCGGCTTCGCCATCGGCGGACTAATGTCTGGGGATCGGGAATGCCGGCTATATTTAGAACATTTGAGCAACTGACAAATGCATACATAACAACGTCGCTGCGTAGGTAAAAGGAATCAAGAACTCGAACGCTAGAACGCTAGTTTCAGGCGTGATTTGTGCCGATCCCCCTCCATTACAACCAGCGCGTATTCGTACCTAGGTGCTTGCTTGCTTCCTCAACGCAGACATCGGTTTTGCTTTGAATGTATGACCAGCCGGTGTGGTATGAAATTTTAACTCTGGTCTGAATACGGGTCCAACGACAACTCAGATTATAGGTTTGCCGGGCAGATATGCTGAGAGCTGCCGTTAGTCAGGAGCCGACCTTCTGAACAATACCATAGTAGAGAGAGCATCATGATATGTAACAGATAACTCGCTTTGGATACACTCATTGATGATAAGTAAAGGTCAATGGGGTGAAAGCAATTTATATCATTTCCGAAGTACACAAGCTATTCCATCTATTCTTCTGCAAAAAGACACCGATATTGACCTCTAGTAGTAAACTAGCTGTCATGCTCGAGGAGCTGCAAATGGACATTGAACAACCTGAGCGACCAAAAGCACGGAACACATCAATGCAAGCGGCACCAGTGTAGGCGCTATCGGCCTGGCCCTCAGGGCAAGAGCAGGCGTGGCCGATGATAGGAGACTTTGCTCGGGTGCTCTCGGTATCGCCGCAGATGTTGGCACAGCGAACTTTCTGATACTCGCAGGAGATAGCGCCACCAGCGCAGAAGCGTGCTCTGTTGGGACCAGACTTTGGGGCTGCGATGCTGAGGGCGAGGAAGACGATGGGGAGGATGGTGAACTGAATTATGGCGTTGTAGGTCGGTTGAATTTCCCTGCTAGCTAAATTTGACTACTAGATTCTTTGGATAAATCTGAGGATGATATCGAGGGGACCGAATGCCTTACTGGTTTGGCGGTGGTGATGAGTTGGAGGAGTGGATTGAAGGTGTTGATGATGCTGGGGAGGGTCAACAGCGAAAGGATGATGCTTTGTAGCGTTGTAGTTCGTACATATACTGCCCAGTAGCTTCGTGGTAGCCACTTCGAGGGGTTGATCAACGATGGACTATGCTCCTCGTAGAGTGAATACCACCGAGTTCATTTCACATGAGCAGTCCGTCGGCCTTGGACTGGTACAGATTCACACATGATATTACTACCGATAGCAGTATGTTTCTTCGCTCAGTTAGTTGGGTGGCTGAATGGACTAGAGCGCTAACGAGCAGAGCCGGGGTTCCCATCAACGTGAGCAAAATTCACGATACCAAGCTTTGTCTTCGGAGTATTGAAACATCAATATAGACCTCGTAAGCTTTACCAGCAAATGTTCACCCGTACACGGAGCATCCAAGAAGCCAAGAAATCAGTAGTTTGATTGTCAGCATCGCAGCACTCATTCTGTATTGAAAGGTCTCCGCGCAGTATGTTTATTATCCGATCAGACCATTGTCGCTTTGGTACATCCCTGTGGCGTTGTACGAGTAGCTTCACAGTTGAAAAACTCCATCTCATCTCGATACCATAGGTAGGTATCGAGGAATTCGTCATTCGGATGTGTCAACTCAGCCTTGCTGCCATTGCATTTCTCTCGGCTGTGTACTGCTACGATGCGGCTCCAATTAGAACCACAACACCCACATTCAGTGGAGAATAAGTGGTGATGCATATCAAGAAAGTCATATACAACTTTAGGTAGATGAGAAGGAGGATGGCTTTAATATGCACCGAGCCCGCAGTCTCGTCATACTGAAATATGTATTCATTTGGTTAAATGTGCTATAATCTTAAACGCAGACAGGTTGCAAGAAGCTTAATGCAGCTGTTGACATTATGTTAGCAATGTTCTGTAAACTTGACGAGAGGATCCCCAAAGGCACGTACCGAGATTATCACCAGTATTACAAGCTTCACTTGTACAATCTGTGACAGCATCGAAGAAGGGCCCACACAAACAGTCATCGTCTATGTTTGGATCGCAATCTGCTTGTACTACCGCTTCATTCCAACAATCCGTCTACGTTGAATTAGCGCTGTTGTGCTAGTGCATTTAAGAAGACATTCGCAACTCACAGGACATTGTCCCACTGCAGCCACACTCGAGCCAACACCATCAGGGTATCGCCGAGATACTTGTGTGGATGTGATCGGCGATGCAAACACAATAGACGTCGCACCGAAAACAATTGCGATTATCGAGAAGGTGACACGCATGTTAGTTCCTTGAGCGTTGCAAATACGAATCTATGATATCAACGGAAAGTGAGCCGAAAAGCGAGGGATTGGAAGGAGATACCAATTATTGCACGGGCGTTGCAATGGAACAGCTCTGCTACTCATAATGGCCATTGCGCCATATATCAGTCTACCAACAAAAATGTGGCGTGCACATGTGGTGAGTGATATTGGAGCAGGTGCTATGGTTCATGCGCGGTATGTTTCGCATGGCTGCCGCACCATCATCGGTTACGGATTGCGATGAAACAACCGCAAAATCGGGACGAGTCTTGATCGTGACGAGCCTGATAGGTTCTAGAAAATGATTCCGATGGATTCATTAGCGTCGACGGCGCAGACGCCAGACACAGGAAGTCGTGGATGTTGTGGATCTCACCTCAAGAAGTCGAGGTTTGTGCGCACCGCCATCTAGACGAACATACTATTACAGACCCTTCATGCTCACCAACTTTTTGCCACCACAGAGCCACAATCACATCGACGCTAATCAGTGCAGCGTGATACATCCCAAGTTGCTAGGCATTCGGGCTTATGTTTTTTCAAACTGCGCCGCTACAACTTTACTACCTATTAAGCCGATATCCGAGTACCTGTTTCAGCCAAAGAACGGTTGAATTTCTACACGTGCGGTAAAACATTATGCTAGATACGATTGCCTCAGAACTCGGCTGGACATTTGTCGTTGGGTCACTGATGTTTCTATACTCAAGGCATACGGTTTCACGGAGATTGACTGTGTGAGGGAGGCTCGTCCCGAGACCAACAAGTGAATGGTATACGAATGGTGGCGGCGGCATCCGCTCTTCTAACTCAGGATTAGAGGAAGCATTGAATCACCTCGACTTTTGTTGATCGCAATACGCTCCTCGAACCTCTTGCACCGTGACCAGGGCTGACAAAAGCCCAGGCCCTGCAGTAGTTATCTTAGCTTCGTACGACGTCTGCGTTTGAATCTCGGCCATAGCCCCATATTGAAGCCATAGTAAGCCCGAGAGTCACATCGAGTGCTTGCGGTGAGAGCAGGAGAACCATTTGAAATGAATGTATTGGAAAAAGACAAGTACATGTACCCCTCAGGGCTAACCGCAGACTTGATTCAATCCGTACCTAACTTACTAGCTGGATATCTGAGGCTTATTTCGAATCTGTATCACAACATCGCACGGCCAACCTCACGTCTTGTCCTGGACCTGCAAATCATATCACCAGCTCAGCTTTCAGGAGTATAGCTGTCGACTCATCGCGGCTCATATACCCTGCCGCCAAGAAGCAGGACTGGTTTGATCAAATATAGCTGGCCCAGTTCAACTGGAAAAACCACCCAATGCATTGATATCTGCCCCCCTCCAGAGCTATGAGCCATGAGCCCATTTCCACTCTCGGTCACTGCTCTTTGCTATGTCAAACACTGACTTCGTACCGCCCGTCGTACCATCTATCTCATCTCCCCCATCTCCCACAACTACCGCACATCAATCTCCCCTATCTAGCCCTAGAGGGGCCCACTGCACCGTCCGATCCTAACTATCCAATCCGATCTCAAAATCACTGAACCACCACAACACCAATCCAACCCAACCTCCATAATGAAACGCGTAGGCAAAAACACATCGATCTCGATCTCGCACTCCACTAGAGCTACCACCACCATACCAAGAGAAAGGCACTGCTATGCAGCAAAGACGAGCGACGTCAACAGAGAAATAAGACTATTGGTCGGTTGGGCGGCAAGTCGACAAAAGTCATACTGTTTGCATGGCTTCTCTCACACGTAGAGCAAAGTCTCTGAGCAAGCATTGGAGGTAAGTACAGGAATCATCAGAAGCGTAGCATGGGGTCCGGATCTGTGTATGCATCTAACGTTTCGCTATAATAAACGACAAAGAGCAAATTGAAACCGTGCCCATTGAACACGGGTGTAGCAGGACAGACGTACAAAGGCCGTGACATGAGAGGAAGGGAAACCAAGACTGTTGTTGGTAGAGGGTATAGTCTGTACCGTACTCCAAAACACCCTTTGAATGACAAAAGGAAAACCTCCCTGACGAGGAGGGAGAAACGAAAGTCCCAATTCAGCTCAGTAGCGATCGAACGCGCAAAACACAACCAAAGAAAGACCCCATGAGGTTACTACGAAAACCAAGTGGGTTGCTGTGTATATCCTCCTCGGCCTCCTCCATCCATGTCCTCATTGTCGCCATATTCCTCGACTTCAAACTTTGAGCCCAATGCTTCTTGCGCTTCCTTGAGCATAGCACTCATCTGACTGCTCATCCTGCGCAGCCGAGCATCTTCCTCCAACTCCTCTCTTCGCACCTTGTTAATGAGACGCTGACTCTCCTTCGGTAAGGGACTCTTATTAAACGGACTCTTCGGCTTATCGACAGAATCTTCAATGGTAATTGGTGAGCCATAGCTCTGTCGACTGTATGATCGCTGTCGGGTATGTGAACTTGATAAAAAGGACTTTCTGTCCATTGTTGAGCGGCGCGACACTGGGATGAGTGAGGGTCTTGGGAGTGAAGGTGTGGCTGCGCCGGCTCTAGAGACTGGGCGGGGGATTTGCGAAGGCGAGATACGATGATCTGGGACTCGGCGTTCTGCGAGACGTGGTGTTGAGGGACGGGACTCGGTTTCGCCGTTATTGCCTACGACGACCCAGTTCTCTGCTGTCCGCAGTCGCTTTGTCATTCTAGGACGCTCGTCTTGGACTGATTCTATAGAGCGCACGCCGTAGTTGTCCGCGGGATATTCGCTGGGAGTCATCTGCTGCACTGCGCCTGTGAACTGGAACACTGATGGATCATCCTGAAGCCCGAGTCTTGTTGCTATCTCATCTTGGGAGTCGAGGTTATACTTCGGTCCGCTTCCTGCTTGGAATCCTCGGAAGGGCACTGTGCAGAACTGGAACAGCTTGCCCGCAACACCTCCAACCAGACCCATGAGTGTCCACGACTTGCTGCCATTTGGCGTTGTCATCATCTCATCCGCCGCCGGCCGTTTCACCGCCCCTCCGTAGGGCGTCGGTGGTACCGACCAGTTTCCGCGCTGCTTCTGAAGCTGAAAGTAGTCGTCGTAGTCTCCATTCTGTCGCGATACATGAGACGATTCGTCCATGCCGCCGCGCGCAAGCTCGTAGCGATCGTGTGCAAGCGGAGGAGGGCTTTTCGCATCGGTGAAGCGAGAGCTGGCTAGCGAACTGCTTCCCCAGAACGAGGTGGCTCCGTGGGCAGTGGTCGAGTTGTGCGCGGCATCTCGGGATCGCTTGCGGGTCTCGTGGTCCTCCGTGTCAGTCACCTGGCGCCCAGAGGTTTCAGTCACAAACGAAAAGCGCGGGTTCGCGTCAAAATAACTCGTGCGCGTTTCGCGGCGTCCAAGCGACGGCGAAGGGGAATATAGCCCGGGCATCTCGTTTGGGTAGCGCGACGCAGTCCCCATATGGTCTGTTGCCTGCGGCTCGGGCGTAGTAGGCGAGGGACAGGATGATGTCAGAGCAACTGCGCAAGGTTTTCTTTTGATATCCCCAAAGGCTGCAGCTGCTCAGACAGTGGATGCGTTAGCTACAGATGCATGGCGATTGTCGTGAGTCGTGGTGACGGTTGGCCAGTGGTGATGAAACATCGGTGCTGATTGTTTGGGCTCTCCGCTGTCCAGGGAACCGGCTCGAGCTCTAGCGTCGATCACTGCCTGCGCCACTACCGACGACTAGTAGGGCTTGGTAGTACCGACCACGGGACATCACATTCGTGAACGAAGGTGCATTAATACTCGTAATTCTTCATCAACTATGATTCTGCCAACCGCACGTTCGCGGAGCAGGAAGACTGCAATGAGCCCAGGGTATTTGTTGACCTAGAAACGCCAATTGGCCGAGGGTGCTGCCTTAGCCCCTCGCGATCCATCCACTATGCACCATATAATCAAACAATTGGGCCGTCTTCGCAGCATCGATCTTGAGAAGTTCCTTTGCCGCCTTCTTCTTCAGCGTGCCTCCATTACTAAGCGCTGCTCGTAGGAGAGTTTCCTTTAGTACCAAGAATGGCTTGGGCATGATCCGTAATGTACTGCATATATCAATTTCTTCAGAAGTGAGGAGCTGAAGGTCTGCCTTGGAGTCCTTGCCAAACTTTAGAGGTACCGTGTTAGGGAGGGCCTTGGGCACAAATTTCACCTTAGTATGCTGGACTCCATTCGTGCCATTGACATCTGGAGGCGGCGTGCTGAGCCCGCTGCTCTGCTTGATGTGCATGGGCAGTTCGTGAGCAAGCAAAGCCGTGGCTGCATGAGGCTGCTCGAACGGGGGTGTAGGCTTTCCCATTCTACTGGATGCAAGGCGGTCGAACTGGCCAAGTGGAGGCGCGCGTGTCTGGCGTTGTTGCTTTTCCTGTTCATACTTCTCTCCAGCCTTGAGGCTTGTAATTTGCATGTTCCTCCACTCCTGTAATTGAGAAATGGCTTGACGGAGGTTGTGCTCGTACTCGAGGTCTTTGCAAAAGATGTCAAAGTCATTGTGCTGCATCATCCTCGCGAAAGGTTTCGCCTTGTTCATGAGGTCTTTCTCCTCCTTGGTTCGCTTCTTGTCTGCAAGTTGGTTCTTCCGGTACTCGAGCAACTGATGCTCGAAGATGATCTTCTTCCTCTCTACTCGCGCGTCCAATCGGGAGTTATAGATCTCCATTATGATCATTTTCAATTCCATCTCAGGCTCCATCTCACCAGTCCTGGGGTTGATGCCGTCACCAGGCTCGAATGACATGTGCTGAACTGCCTCTTCAGCTTCGTTGAAGTATTCAGTCTCGAACTCCAAGCGGCCAGGCATGTATCCTTGGACCTCATGACAGGCTGGTACACTAGCTGTAGGTTTCTGCTTGGGTGTAGCTGGGGGTGCGGTGGCGGCGGCTTCCTTTTTTTGCTCAATTCTCCGTTTCTTGTTTGCCTGGAACTCATCGCGTCGTATCCGCTTGCTCAGCGCAGTGTCGTCTTTGCTGCAGTGCTCGGGCAGAGGAAACTTGGAGCTGTTCACGTAGGTATCGACGTAGTGGTCGCGCACCTCGTCCCGCTCTCGGTAGCCACCAATGTGATCGGCAATGTCTGCCCATGATCCTAAGCCATATGTTTCTGCTCCTTCTAATAGTGCCAATTCTTCATCAGCGCCCCAGTCCTCGGTGTATATGGGTATCGAATGCTGTTCTATGACTTGGAAGGAGTGTGTCGCAGGCTGGTGGTCGCGTGTCGCTTTGCCATCGGAGAAGCATGGTACGCAGAGGTCGTACTCATGGCAGGCGTCTTCGGCGCACCGTATGCGGACCTGCGCGTGTTAGCATACGATGATGGTGGTGGCAGATGTAGGTGCGGGCGTCTGAGTGGTGCTTACTGTTGATGTGATATCGGACGAACAGACGTCGCAAACATACTTGATGCCGCCCTCTGTGCCCCGCGTCCCCGTCTTCTTCTTGATCACGCCCATTGTGCCCCACTATTGATGCTCAGCGCTACCCAGCGGTGAAGTGAGATGGCCACAGGTGGAAGGAACAGCAGAGGCGTGGCTGTGCACGAGGCTGCCGGGTGGTGCAGCGCGTGTGCACAGCGTGTGGGAGTGCCCAGGTGGCGCTGAGTGCGATGACGCGTCGAACGGGTGGGTGGAGAGGTGGGGGGTCGACAGTGTTGGGCTGTTGGGCTGCTGGGCTGGCGACAATGGCGATGATGTAGGCAAATGGGTGCGATGCCTGGCGCGCGAGGTTGCACGGGGCGGCAGCTGCAGCCGAGGCTGGCAGAGGGCGCTGTGTGTGCGGGCGGCGTCTCCAGCACCGGGTCAGTCCAGGCGATGCGATGCGGCCATGACTGAGGGCCGGCTATAGATAGACAAATAGCGCAGGCTGGCACGCGCGGGGGCTCCAAGCACTGGAACACTGGAAATGAAGGCGTTGCAGACAGCGCGCTGGTGCGGGAGCGAAACCTGGTCACCGCCGAGATTAGGGCTAGCGATCAACCCCTCAAACAAGAGGCCTTGACCTGCGCAGTTGCAAGAGGCTCACGGTCAAGACGGCCCTGGGACTGGACACTCGGACTGCAACTTGCCACCCATCCACTCCCTATTGTCTGCGCTGCTGTCCCGTCCCTCCTGTGCTTCCCTCTCTCTCGATCCCACTCTCTCTCGACACCGCCGTGCCACTGCAACCTAGCCACCGCCTCATCCTCGACGTTGCTGGTGCGCCCCTCCGCCCGCCTGCCTAGCGTCTCCACCCTCCCACCGCCCAGCTGCCGTCTGCCCTCTTGCACCAAACGACCGTTGAGCCGCTGCAAATATGTCTTGGAAGCTCACCAAGAGTGCGTGTGCCCTGCAAACCCTCCCCGGGCTGTCTCAGCTGACCCAGACACATAGAGCTCAAGGAGACGCACCTGGCGCCGCTTGCAAACACATTCAGTCGCTCGTCATCCACCTCGACAATAGTCGACCAAGCCAAGACACCCACTGCCACCAGCAGCGCAGCCTCGCTCGTAGACTCCAAGGACAGCAATGGCATTGGTATGGTGCTACAGTCCGCGCACGCGAATATTTTGCTGACCCAGCGCAGCGGCCTCAGAAGCGAATGCAGCCCAGCCTGCAACGCCTCTCCGCCCCGGTATCCTCATAGTCACGCTCCATGAGGGCCAGAAATTCTCTCTACCCGCAGGCGCGGAGCAGGCCTTCACCGGTGGCAGCCACCACCAAGGTTCCTTGTCGCAAGGCGGTGGCTTGTCAGTAGCTGGATCTATGCGACCTGGCTCGTCATCACGGAACCCCGTAGTCGGCTCTTACAGCGCCCGCCCACAATCTGCTGCCGGCAGCATCAACGCTGCGCCCACCATCCACGGTCGATACTCCTCAAAACATCTGCCATATGCGCTAGTCGACTTTGACAAGCAACAAGTCTTTATCAATGCAGTCTCAGGTACCCCGGAAAACCCTTTATGGGCTGGTGGTAACACACAGTACAAATTCGATGTGTCTCGAGTCACCGACATGACCGTTTCGCTCTACATTCGCAATCCCACTGCGCCTCCCAACGCTGGCCGGAACGAGGACATTTTTATTGGAACGCTCAAGATTCACCCCCGGTTCGAGGAGCAACGGACAGATGAGAAGTCCAAGAAAGACTCTGTTGGCCAGGCTGGTGCTGAATGGGTGCCAGTTCAGTTCGGTAGCGGCTCGATGAAGATCGGCGTAAACTTTGTGGAGAATCGACAGGATCGTCTTACCATTGATGATTTTGAACTTTTGAAGGTGGTCGGCAAGGGCAGTTTCGGCAAGGTTATGCAAGTCCAGTACGTTGTGCACGCGCCTCTAGATTCCTCACATACTGACAAGATACAGGAAGAAGGACACACATCGTATCTACGCATGCAAAACCATTCGCAAAGCCCACATCATCTCTCGATCTGAAGTTGCACACACACTCGCAGAACGATCAGTGCTCGCTCAGATCAACAACCCCTTCATTGTGCCACTGAAGTTCTCTTTCCAGTCGCCAGAGAAGCTCTACCTAGTGCTGGCCTTTGTCAACGGTGGTGAGCTGTTCCATCATCTACAGAAAGAGCAGCGGTTCGACATCAATAGGGCCCGGTTCTACGCTGCGGAGCTACTCTGTGCGTTGGAGTGTCTGCATGGCTTCAACGTGATTTACCGTGACTTGAAACCAGAGAACATCTTGCTTGACTACACGGGACATATCGCGCTCTGTGATTTTGGCCTGTGCAAGCTGGACATGAAAGATGAAGATCGCACAAACAGTAAGTGGATGTAGACGATCGACCAGAAATATGTACTCACAACTCTCAGCTTTCTGTGGAACACCCGAGTATCTCGCCCCTGAACTCCTCACAGGCGCCGGATACACAAAGTCTGTCGACTGGTGGACGTTGGGTGTGCTCCTCTACGAGATGTTGACAGGGTTGCCGCCATTCTACGATGAGAATACCAACGATATGTACCGCAAGATCCTTACCGAGCCGCTCCACTTCCCTGGACCCGAGATTGTTCCACCGGCTGCTAGGGATCTGTTGACCCGTCTTTTGGACCGCAATGCAGAGAAGCGATTAGGAGCAAAGGGTGCAGCGGAGATCAAGGCACATTACTTCTTCCATAGTATCGATTGGCGAAAGCTGCTCGAGAGGAAGTACGAGCCCAGCTTCAAGCCTAATGTGGTAAGTCTGAGTTGTAGCCGTGTCTAGAAGTGTGTACTAACCGAGTTGCAGGTCGATGCAAAGGACACCGCCAACTTTGACCGCGAGTTCACCTCTGAGGCGCCCACGGACTCGTACGTGGATGGCCCTATGCTATCACAGACTATGCAAGCACAGTTCGCGGGATGGTCGTACAACCGGCCAGTTGCTGGTCTTGGGGATGCCGGTGGATCGGTGAAGGATCCATCGTTCGAGAATGTGACAGGAAGATAGTGCGAGCCCTGATGTTTACAATTCCGGCGGCCTCGGAGAACGGCGTGGGACTTGGTGCTTGGCCAACTCCACGGCGATTAAGCCGACACCAGCTCAACGCGTTATCGGACTCTGGGTCCACACATAGACGAGAAAGCGATTGGTGGGATGATTCAGTGCATATCAAGCTTTTGGGTTCTGGGACAGTGGCATCGGCGCTTGAGGCAGCATTTGTGTGAGACGCCTGAATTAGGCAATACAAGAAAGATATCCCACGTGCATGATCTGGTCCCACCGTACCCGGGCGACTTGGGCGTGACATGAAGCGAGCACTTTCGCCGGTCGCATTAGTGAGCCGCTGTGTGTGCCCTGTGCATTAGTAACCAACGGCGACCGTCGTGGCAGGCGCGTGCGAGGTCAGAAAAGTGGCGCCCCTCCTTCCTCAACGGACGGGCGAGCTCTGACGCAACGCGGGGGTCTCGGCCGCGCCTGCTTTGACGTTTCGCTCACGACGCCCTCATTAAACTTCTTCAGCCTCTGCTGCTGCACTTTGCCATCGAACTGTGCACTCAATTGATTCTTCATACCCCATCCACCCAAGTATGATTTGCCCCCATGGAAACTCCGTCATGGCATCGCATCATATGCTGACCCCACCAAGCTCTCTAGCACATCATGCCCGGTTTCGCACAGGCCTCCGATCTTAATGCCTGGTCGGCCCTCCAGGACCACCACCAGAAGCTCGGAAAGGACATCGTCCTGAAGGAGTACTTCAAGAAGGACCCTCAGGTGAGATTGCTGCTGTCTTTTCCGCCTCCAAAGCTAAGCCTGGGCAGCGATTCGAGAAGTTCAGCCACACCTTCAAGAACAATGCCGAGAACTCAGAGATCCTCTTCGACTTTTCCAAGAACTTCATCACCGAGGAGACACTGAAGCTCCTCGTCGAGCTCGCCAAGGAGGCTGGCCTCGAGAAGCTCCGCGACGACATGTTCGCTGGTGAGAAGATCAACTTCACCGAGGACCGCGCCGTGTACCATGTTGCCCTCCGCAACACCTCCAACCAGAAGATGCAGGTGAACGGCGAGAGCGTCGTCGAGGGTGTCAACGAGGTGCTTGACCACATGAAGGAGTTCAGCGAGCAGGTCCGCAGTGGCGAATGGAAGGGCTACACTGGCAAGAAGATCGACACCATCATCAACATTGGCATTGGTGGTTCTGACCTGTACGTTGTACTCGACTCATCGCTCATGATGATCGAAAATCAAGGAGGCTGTACTGACACACTGTAGTGGCCCTGTCATGGTCTCCGAGGCCCTCAAGGCTTACTCCCAGCGCGACTTGAAGATTCACTTCGTCTCCAACATCGACGGAACCCACATCGCCGAGGCGCTGAAGGACTCCAACCCAGAGACTTCGCTCTTCTTGATCGCCTCAAAGACCTTCACCACAGCTGAGACAGTGACCAACGCCAACACCGCCAAGTCATGGTTCTTGGAGAGCGCAAAGGAGGAGGACATTGCGAAGCACTTCGTCGCTCTCTCAACCAACGTTGAGGAGGTCACCAAGTTCGGCATTGACAAGAAGAACATGTTCGGTTTCTCCGACTGGGTTGGTGGTCGGTACAGTGTCTGGAGTGCCATTGGCCTCAGCGTTGCCCTCTACATCGGCTTCGACAACTTCCACCAGCTGCTTGCTGGTGCACACGCCATGGACAAGCACTTCAAGGAGACTCCTCTCGAGCAAAATATTCCCGTCATTGGCGGTCTCCTGAGTGTGTGGTACTCTGATTTCTTCGGCGCGCAAACGCACCTCGTCTCTCCGTAAGTATCAGCGTCCATAAAAACATGATCAAGCCTAACAGTCGTGCAGTTTCGACCAGTACATGCACAGATTCCCTGCTTACCTGCAGCAATTGTCCATGGAGTCCAACGGAAAGGCCATCACCCGCAGCGGTGACTACGTCAAGTACACCACCGGACCCATTCTGTTTGGTGAGCCGGCTACCAATGCTCAGCACTCGTTCTACCAACTCCTTCACCAGGGAACGAAGCTCATCCCCACCGACTTCATTCTCGCTGCGCAGAGCCACAACCCTGTTGAGAACAACAAGCACCAGAAGTATGTACGACCGGTACCAGACATTCAGACTTTACTAACGCTCATAGGATGCTTGCGTCCAACTTTTTCGCACAGGCTGAGGCCCTCATGGTTGGCAAGACCCCCGACGAGGTCAAGGCCGAGGGTGCCCCCGCCGACCTTGTGTCCCACAAGACCTTCTTGGGTAACCGACCTACTACCTCTATCTTGGCCGACAAGATCACGCCTGCTACTCTTGGTGCCTTGATCGTCTACTACGAGCACCTTACTTTCACTGAGGGCGCCATCTGGAACATCAACAGCTTCGACCAGTGGGGCGTTGAGCTCGGAAAGTCTCTGGCGAAGAAGATCCAGGCTGAGCTCGATGACGACAAGGAGTCTACATCGCACGATGCTAGCACGAGCGGTCTCATCAACGCTTTCAAGAAGAAGTCTTCTTTGTAAGCACATATGATGGAGGATCAGCAAGTGCTGTAATGTCTGAATGACCATATGATGTGAGCACAGTATTTAGGAAGCGACAATCTTAATTTTAGATGAGCTTAACACATTGTGTGACAATGCCTCGTCGCTCAATTGCAATGTTCATGCTGTGACGAGATCAATTGCGGAGGTCTTGCGGAGGTCTTGCACGCTCGGACCCTTGAACTTCGTACGCGCAAGTTGACAGATTGACTGCCGCTGGCGGTGCGTAGCTCACGACAATGTATATACACATTCGTTGATTGCCCATACTTTTGACGATTAACGAATACTCTACACTCGTTAATATTGAATACCTGAAAAGGGAGTGGACGTCATGCGACACACCGTTGCGCTGGGCTCGCTGTGGGCCGGCCTGGTGAGCGCATTGAGCGGACAGGAACCACTGAAGAGCTTGGAAGAGTCCCGAGGATATAATCAGGGTGAGAGGATACCAGTGTCTTGTTTGAACAGGACAATGTGAGTACTAAACGGAAGGCTGGTATCGAGAGAGCAATTGCTAACACCATTGCAGAGAGACTGGCGAACATGTATGTCTTTACCCACACCTCACCTCCCACCGCCGTCCACACCTTCACAGCCCTCCCTCCGACCCTCCAAGCCCTCATACTAACACCTCTGTCCTCAGATCACAGATTCGGCTGGCCACCTCCAATACATTCCCTTCCCAACCTGCAACGAAACCTCACGCCCCCTCGAACTCTTCTACGGCCGCGAACACGACATAAACTGCACCATCGACTTCGTAACCGACTCCTTCTTCCACCTCCTCGAATTTTACATCCACAACGACGCCCCGCTCTCGTGCCGCATCCCCTCCAAACCCCTTCCCCCCAGCGTCCTCGAAACCCAATACCGCGTTAGCGACGAAAGCACCCAAGAAGGCGCCATGGGCACCCAATCAACACTCTACACGCCACTCATCGTCGCTTTAAGCGGTACACTACAACTCAGCCACCTCCACGTCGGCAACGCTGTGAATCTGCTCGTCCACGCTGGTGAGAAGACTCCTGGTACAAAGGGCGGGAGTATCGATGCAGCAACAGCATATAGCATCGCGTCGCACACGCGCAACACGAAAATTACAATCGGAGACGCGTTACCATTGTCATTTAGCGTGCGTTGGTATCCATCGACCACGTTGCCGCCCGGTTGGTCGGGGTATGGAGGGCATATTTATACGAGTACGCTTATTTATTGTTTGTTGAGTGCTGTGGCGAGTGCGGCGGTTTGTGTGGTGTATTTTAGGGGGGTCGAGTTGCCGAGGCGGTTGAGGCGGTATGCGACGGAGAGGATGGGTGGGGGTGGGGGAGCTGGAGGAGCGAGGTTTGGCGGTGGTAGTGGGTATGGGTTGCCGGTTGCTAATGGGAGGGGGGCGGGGAGTGGGTATGGGATTGGGGGGTATGGGTATGGTGGAGGGGTTGGGAAGAAGGATTAATGTTTTGGAGTAAGGGGGAATGGTTGGGGGAAGGTGAGTAGTTTATAGATTAGTGGTTTAAAGGGGCGGTTTAGGTAGAATTTGCTTGTATCAATGCGATGGTATTTATGTGGTTAAGAGCTGTGTATATACAATCGAGTTGCTCTGGTATGGGATATCCTCTCTAAGCTCAATATCGCACTTGGCTCGTTTTCACTCATCCAGGACGAATGAACACTGCAGTGTGGAGTTGTGTATGTGGACATTTGTGTTGGTTTCATCGGCTCTGGATAACAGTCGTACAGTACAGTACATAAAACATCAGTAGATCACATCTACAAAAAGCCCATTTTCTGACCAACATCTACCACCCCTTCCTCGTCAACTCAGTGACTCGCGAAGTAATCTGTGTGAACCCGACCTTGAACCTCGCCCTCCACCTCTCGCTATTTAGCCTCTTCCTCTTCAACCCATTTCGCTCATGGAACCTCTGCTTTGAAAACTCATGTCTGATCTTATTCCTCGCCACCAGACTGGCCAACATGCCGATACCCCTCACCAGATCCCTGCCCCTGCTGGTGTCCAAGTCCACAGTCCGCCCATACGTTGGGTCTAGGCGTGGATAATTGGCAAACGTCTCTTCCTGTTGGGTAGCCAGAGCTGCCGCGTCGGTTGGCTTGTTGGACAAGGAAGGGTCGAGCACGCTGTCTGGTAGCGCCATGGAATCAAAGTTCAAAGACGGCGGACGGCGTAACCGGCCACCGCGAGCAGCGGAACTGAATTCGGAACCGAAAATGTGGTCTGTACGCGCTGCTCGTACTTCGTCGCTTGAAGAAGGCTGACCGCGGGAGGGAAATCGGGGTGGAGCGGTGCGGTTTGAAGACATGCCTGAAAAGAGCGAGTCGATTGTTTTTGTGGTCTCAGACTGGGAGGGGCGGCGGGGTCGCGGTTGCTGTTGCTGTTGCTGTTGCTGTTGTTGAGGCTGCTCGAACGGAAAGTCGTCTGACTCTTTGCGTTGGGGTTGGGCAGAGTGAGGTGCGGTGGATGATAGGCTGCGATGTGTTGTCCATGATGGAGAGGTTTGTCTGAGGCTCTGTGAGCACGTCGAGTGTTGTATGCGGGTGAAGGTCGAGGGGCGGAGCAGGAGCTCGCCCAGGGAGCGGGAGGCCATCGAGACGATCAGCGGGCTGTTTTGGCTATTGCATCGATGTGTGAAGGTTGATACAGGCGGCTCAATGGGGTGAAGTTCGGGCGCAGGTGATGGTCGACGTCGTTTCCGCATCGCGAATTCCCTAAAATTGTTCGGCAAGTCCCCGGGCGCAAGGTGGTCAAAGCTCTCCCGCGAGACTTCTCAAATCTCGACTTGACATCTGCCTATCGCGACAACACGCGACTGTAACAGAAAAGTCGAATGAAATTTGTTCCAACAGTGCATCCTTCGATTCTACTGACAAGTTCATTACAGTAGCCAAGATGTACAATTATCCTGGTCAGCATACATGTCTTTTGCGCGCATCTGCAACATTGCTAACAGGCGTAGGTGCTCCAGGATATGCTCCCCCTCCGGGCTACGGAGGCGCTCCACCGGGCATAGCACCACCAGGAATGGGTGAGTAGAGTATCTGAGGGATACGCCAATGAAACGTCTATGGAACAGCGCTCACACACTATAGCACGGCCAGGCGCAGCTGCTGCTCCCCCTGGTGTAGCTCCCCCAGGCGTCGCGCTCGGTCAAGGCCCACCAGCCCTAGGAGGCCCACGTGCTCTACCTCCGAATTGGGCGCCGCCCACAAATATGCCCAACTTCAACTTCAACGCGCCCGTTATTCGCCTAGGAACCCAGGGTGGCCGCAGTGGGGCGCAGGATAGTCCGGCTGGGGGTCGCAAAGATAACTCTGCTGCTCCTCCTCGTCGTGGGCTTGGTATGGACAGGGATGGTGATCGGAGGGACGGACCGCAACAGGTTATACCACCCAGTCGTGAAGAGATTGCGCGTACAATTTTCGTTGGAAACATTCCAGATGGAGTCGGCGGTGACGAAGGCATGGAGCGCATATTGGAGACCGCTGGGAAGCTGGTCCGCTGGACTAGAGCAACGGATGCCAACAACAAGCCTCAAACCTTTGGTTTCGCCGAGTTTGGTGACGCGCAGAGTCTGGAGACGGCCGCCGAGATCTTCAAGGATATGCGTGTGCCCACGAAGCGACAGAAGCCAGGACAGGAAAAGAAGGACGACGACGAAGAAGTCGAGACCACGAATCTGCAAGTCATGGTGGACGATGCCTCGATCAAATATGCAGAGGAATGGAGCAAGACAAGAAACGAAGATGAGACTACGGTCCAGTTCCGCCTCGACACAGCGAAGGAGGCCTTATCACAGGTTCTCGCCAGTTTCTTCAACCCGACCAGTGCACCCGCAATGGACTATGGAGGAGACTCGATGATGCAGGACGCGCCGGCACAAAACGGCGATGATGTGGAGGTGGCGTTTGTCAGCCTCGCTACAGGGGAGGATGAACTCGCGGATATCCCAGCAGAGATGAGGGAGATTGTAGCGGCAGAGATCGCAGCTTTCCGAGACCGCTCCAATCAACGTGATCGGGAACGGCTCAGGAAGGAGGAAGAGCTCGAAGAGCAAGAGCGGAGACGTAGCGGCAGGCGGAATTCACCTCCGCCGTCAGTACCAACCGGTCCTGGTGGCTCGAACGGAATACCACTTGGCCCAAGAGCAGATAGGGGAGTTCAAGGAGCACCAAGTGGACCCAAGGGGTCTCAATTTCCACGCGACTATCAGGGCGGCGTCAACTTCGTCAATGGAGGAGCTATTAACAATGGTGTTTATATCAACCGCGAGGATGATGACGACTCTGCAAGCGACTCTGAGATCGAGCGTCGACGCAAGAAGAAGCGAGACGACGAGCAAGAAGATGCTTACAAGAAGCAACTTGCGCGCTGGCTCAAGCATGAGACCCGTACCGTGTCTTCGCTCGAACGCACCAACGATCGGATGAAGAATCAAGAAGCTGAACAACAAGCAGCACGTGAGGCACAGGCCAAACAACTCAAGGAATTCGATGACGACCAGGAAGCTGCGGCGAAACGACACCTGTACTACCGTGATCACGGCGAGTACATGCGTGAGCGTGAAAAGGTCCGCGAGCGAGAGGCGAAGGATGATGCTATAGACCGCGCCCAGGAGCAGCGCGAACTTGCTTCCCAGCAAAAGCAAAGAGATCACGCCCGTGGTCAGGCCGATGCATTCCTCGATCAACAAGCCGAAGAGATTATGCGAACTCAAGAGCGTCAAGAACCAGCACATTTCAAGATCTCCCTCGGCGCTGCAACGAAGAAGCTCGAACAGACTGCTGCTCCCCGCCGCACGGCCACCGACGTCGAAAACCTCCTCGAAGACGAAGAGATCACAGACACATCAGGCTCCAAGAAGCGAACCCTCATCCCCATCAACTACGATACAGCTGTGCGTGCCAACCTGACGCAAGAAGAGATTGAAGAGGCACAGCGACAGCTTGCGCGCGATATTCCAAACGACAAGGAGGGCCTATGGAAATGGCCTGTCTCTTGGGACCACTTGCCAGAGAGGAACATTGACAAAGACATCAAAGAATGGGCTGCGAACAAGGTGCTCGAGCTTATGGGTTTGCAGGAGGATATGCTCGTCGATGCTATCGTGGACCACCTGAAGAGCAGGGGTGGTCCGCAGCCGTTGGTGGAAAACCTTGCTGAAGTGAGTAACATTCAAACATTGCATGGTGTATCATGTCACTAACGAAGTCGTAGCTCCTCGACGATGAAGCAGAAAATCTTGTCAAGAAGCTCTGGCGCATGGTTATCTACTACAGCGAGACGGAGAAGAGAGGCATCAAGTGAGGGAGCCACGTCCGAGGAACGAGCAGTGTATGAGTCAGTTCACGACCGGAGCCTAGACTTGTCTCCTCACGCTATCTACATGCAACAAATACCACGCTAGAATGGTAGCAGACCACCAAATAGTGTCGCGTGAGTATAATTCTACCGTGGGAAGGAAAACTCACAGTCGGCTATTGATCAACTGCAGGGTCCGTGGATCTTGCATTACGGCCTCGGAGTTGTGGCAGTGGACTGTAACTAGCCGAATTGACATGGAAGAAGCCTTTTGGAGTTCCTACTACTCTACGAGCTCCGTCCGTATTATGCGTTGCGTCCATGTATCCGGACTGCCGACCCCAGGAAGTCTCCGCCAGATCGTGTTGTACACTGTGATCTGGGATGAGAGGACTGTAGTCCTACTCAAGCCTTCTTGCCAACATGCGAAGCCTTCTGCCACCGCGGCTCAATAACATGGGTCTGCGTAGAATGCCGTGTTTAAATTGCCAAAGAAAATGCCCGACCAGGATTCCAGCCGTCGTGCGTACTGCGAACACCCCCCCTCACGTGCAAAGCAAGCCCATGAGTGAATTAAAATGCCGTACTACCCATCTTAATCGGGGCATGTTCAGCCGCAAGTAGTGGCGCGTAATGCTGCGGAACCCAATGTTCCACGAATCACATCCAGCAATCGAGTAGCGCGGGGCAGGAATTGGTGGGGTTTAGTGTTGGACGGGCAAACATCGTGGAGGTTTTTAGCGGGTTGGTAGGGGTGTGGGTTGCGGATTGATGGTGGGGGGTGTTGATGCGAAAGGTGGGAAGTAGTATAAGAAGTGTGTAGATCCTGCGATTGAGGGAGCTTTTCTTTTTCTTACTTCATATTCAGATCCCCTCACGTAATCAACTTTACATTTGGCAGGTCCGAGTTTGTCAAACTTCACGTCGGTTCGGAACCTCGGAATCTAGCGCCATACATTACACCCCCAATACCCCGCAGAGCCTCAACTTCACCCCCCTAGAATCTCACGTCACACAACACACGTAGCCCAATTCGATCCAGAACACAGAAAAGATGGTCACGATTACAGGTGTTGATACGAGGGATGTGCGGTTCCCGGTAAGCTCCCCCAGAAACCCCCCTGACTCGACCATAGCGGAGATTGTAGTGGTGGAGGAGTGTGGTAATTGATTAGACAAGGCTAATATTTGAAACAGACTTCGCTTGACAAGACTGGTTCCGATGCTATGAATGCGGCGGGAGACTATTCCTCTGCATATTGCATCTTACATACTGATTCTAAGTTCAAGGGTCATGGAATGGTAAGCCAAACCTGACACAGCTCCCATACTTCCATCTAACAAATTCAGACCTTCACAATCGGTCGTGGTAACGAGATTGTCTGCACAGCCATTGCCCACCTCGCAGAACGCATCAAGGGCCGCACTCTGGAGTCATTAGTCGAGAACTGGGGAAAGACATGGCGCCATCTCGTCAACGACTCGCAACTCCGTTGGATCGGACCCGAGAAGGGTGTTATCCACCTTGCTCTCGGTGCCGTTGTCAACGCCATCTGGGATCTATGGGCAAAGACACTCGGCAAGCCCGTCTGGAGAATTGTTGCCGACATGACGCCACAGCAAATTGTCGACTTGATCGACTTCCGATACATCACAGATGCGCTTACGCCTGAAGAGGCGTTGGATATTCTGACCAAGAGCGAGCAGGGTAAGAAGGAGCGTCTGCAAGAAGCTCTTGACTCACAGGCTGTTCCTGCGTATACCACTTCCGCTGGCTGGCTCGGTTACGGAGAAGATAAGATGCGTGGTCTTCTCAAGGAGACACTCGCCAAAGGGTACAGACACTTCAAGCTCAAGGTTGGCAGCGATGTTGCACAAGACAAGCAAAGATTGAGCATCGCAAGAGAAATTATTGGTTTCGACAAGGGCAATGTTCTCATGGTAGACGCGAATCAGGTCTGGAGCGTACCGGAGGCCATCGAGTACATGAAGCAGTTGAAGGAGTTCAAACCCTGGTTCATCGAGGAGCCTACTTCACCAGATGACGGTACATCGACCCATCCAACAGACTCATCGAACATGATACTAATTCGAAGATAGTCCTCGGCCACAAAGCCATCCGCGAAGCCCTAAAACCCTACGGCATCGGCGTCGCCACAGGCGAAATGTGCCAAAATCGCGTCATGTTCAAGCAATTCCTCGCCTCAGGCGCGATCGACATCTGCCAAATCGACGCCTGCCGGCTCGGTGGGGTAAACGAAGTCATTGCCGTTCTCCTCATGGCCGCAAAATTCAACATCCCCATCGTACCCCACAGCGGCGGTGTTGGACTTCCAGAGTACACGCAGCATCTTTCGACTATTGATTATGTGGTTGTTAGCGGAAAGAAGAGTGTTTTGGAGTATGTGGATCATCTGCATGAGCACTTTTTCCATCCAAGTAAGATTGAGAAGGGGTACTATGTTACGCCGATGGACCCGGGGTATAGTGTTGAGATGAAGCCCGAAAGTATGGAGAGATTTAGCTATCCGGGTGGTGAAGGTAGTTGGTGGAGGAGTGAGGAGGCGAAGCCGATTTTGGAAGGAGAGAAAATTTAGATGAAGACTTGAACAAAAGTGGGAATTTCAAATGGAAGACATAATCCACTTTACGTACTATTGCTGATGCTATACTCTGGTGTGATTCCGGCATGGCAAGCTTCGAAACTATTTTGTTGAGATTGGAATCGGGTTGAGTGAAGATGAAGAAATAGGGAATATGAAAAGAGCAAGGTCTGAGCATAAGGAAGCTGGACCGCGTCACAACATCTTCACCTATCATGGCTTATGGTAGCATACGTCAATCGCACTTCTAAGGTGAATTGACTCGTCTACCGCCCTTCTCGTCATCGATACATATTCTGTATACTCAACCTTCATGCTCAGCACCGACCTTCCAGACCAACAATGTATGCCATGTTCATTTTCGATGTCGACGTGCAATTACACACCTTGATAGCCTGTGTCTACTGTAGTTATCGCTCCCAGACTACGAGGGAGGAGGAGCAAGTGTAGGAAACTTAGTGGCCCATAAAGATCAGTCACCTACCACACTTCCTTCAGGGTTTTGGATGTCTGAAAGTGGTCGAACTACGTTTTTCGGCTTACATATTGTATCAACGATTATGACATGGTGTGATCTTTGCAACCTGTCGTTCTTGTCTTCATGCGTTTCAACATCTCGGCTCAGACGAAAAGTAAAAGAAACATCAACGTGATCTCATCATGACACTATTACAGAGGTTGATTCGAAAATCGGATTCAATAGTAGACCTTCTAGCCATCAATACGTGCTGGGCACGAGACTATTAGCCCAATCCTCCACGTTGTTAAACTCCGACTCAACGTCATCCGGAATACCATTCCCATTCGCATCAACCCATGCTGTTCCACCCGCAATCGTCCCCGGCCCGTTCATCGGCGCAGCATTCTCATCACTGATCAACTGCCCTGTCTTCCCATAGCTCTGCAACTCGGTGATGAGACGCTTATCAACAGCATCACGCACCTTGCTGGCACCAGCAGATGTTTCAAGGATCTTCGCTGGACTCGGGAACGGAAACTTTGTACTCTGAATATTCATACCGCCGTAGTTCGACGCCGCGACGCCGAGCTCTGCGCCATTAAGAGTCCCATCTCTATTCGAGTCGTAAAAGTTGGCCTCGACATATCCCTTGAAATTTGCGTTGCCGCGCGTGAAAGCCGTGACGCTCGTGCTAGGTCCAGAAATGAAGTAGTTCCCGACAATATTGGCCTCGGACGCGGCGCTCGAGTCGCCAGCAATATATCCACCGCCACCACCCCAGTTGTACACCACATTGTTTGTAAAGTCATTGGTGCCCTTGACTTTCGGATTACGCGTCTTGTTGTCAATGTACAAGTTTCTGAAGAGCGAAATGCCATTACCGACATTCGTCTGTATCAAGCCACCACATGAATGTGTCTCCAACCCTTGCGCAATGATGCTGTTCTGGATAGTGATGTTGCCAACGTCGTTTCCACTGATACTGAACGTTTCATCTCGACCCCACGAGACAGAAACATGATCAAAGATCATATTTGCACCCTCTGCAATCCCAAGCCCATCCTTCCCACTCGTACCGCTCTTACCCATGCGAATCCGGATGTAGCGTACAATCGCGTCATCGGCGTTTGAAAATGACCACCCATTGCCGTAGACTGTGATGCCGTCACCAGGTGCCGTTTGACCGAGGATGCTGATCCGTTTCGAAACAACGATACGATCTGTGATCTTGATGAGGCCGCCGACGGAGAAGACGACGATGCGATCGGGTTGAGAGACTGCGTCGCGGAGGGAACCGGCGCCGCTGTCGTTTAGGTTGTTCACGACGTATACTTTTCCATTGCGACCACCGATTGCGTTGCGGCCGAAGCCTTCGGCGCCTGGGAATGCGATGGCGGAGACGGTGCTGGCGAGCAGTGGGAGGTAGGATAGGAGAAGCATGATTGGAAGATAGCGAGCGAGGATCAATTCGACGAGAGAGAAGGTGGAGAGAGGTGCAACGGGTTGTACGAAATTATTGTCACAAACACTTTCACGGTACTTTAATCCCCACTGTGTTACTTAAATGCTCTCGTAGCAGATATAACGGGCGCAATTTACACAATTCACGTATGTTGGTGGAGGTACGTGGTGGTATTTGTTCCTTTAATCTACTCCACGTGTTTGATTGTCCGACCCAAGAACAAGGGTTTCATCCTCCAATCACCACACCGTATTTGTACAACCGAGTTATCCAGACACCGATGTTAGGAAGTGACCTTTGTAGATCTTCTAGGAGCCAAAGGAATAACGCGGGGTTCGCGGTTATGTGGATGACCTCGGGCCTTCATAGCCCGAAGCGTGATACTTGCCACCTGGTTTGTCCATCGTAAAAACCCACTACGACTTGTCTGGACTTCCTCACAATGGCATTTCCATCCACCAAATCGACAGAGAGATCGATGAGCATATAGTCGCAGCTAGCCGCCAAAATAAATGATCGACAGGCTTTCCTTGCTCCTGGAGACTCTGTTAATGTATGTTCAAGAGAGATTGTAACTGGTAATGCGTTGAGACTTCAGAGTCCCTCGTAATCCAGGAGCAAAGATAGCAAATGGTGCACTCGTCTAGACGTTGCGGGAATCCGTCTAATTAGAAACCATACGAAACAAGTGTAGACAATAGGTTTTGGTCTGATCTTTGTCGAAATTCTTGCCGCTTCAAAACCGTAGGTAGAGAGAGACCGTCTACTCATTCGTCCCCAGATTTGTTAAGGTGTGACATTGTTCGCTGACGAGGTGGTCTTACGACTGCTAACATGAACGTTCTGGTCGCTCTCGTCGTATTTACCAGATACCTTCTGTATGTAGGAAGAATAATACGCAAGAATTGTGTTACTAAGCAAGGATTGGCATGAACTGTCCGAACATAAGCAGAAGCGAGATTGAAGACAGGAGTTCGAAGCGCCGTTTCAGATTCGAAATCGAGGATTTGATACGTCTAAGCAGCCCGTAACAATGAGTTTTCCGGCTCACAACCCTTTTGCTCTTTTCCGCTCGGCACCAGGTGGATGCGGTGATGCACTCGGCCTCTTGCGATCATTTGTCGCTTGTTGGGATCTTCCAGCTGAGATGTGACATCCAAACTGACAACCCGGATCGGTAAAGGGTGCATCGCAACAGCTGTAGACCCCTTGTCCATCTCGGTGAACCTCTTGACCTATATGATACATGCAAACGTCGTCGGAGTCGGACTTAAACGACAAACAACAATTGGCGCACACATCCTTAAACAGTTTGCGCTGCGCATTAGAGGGACCCGCTGAAGTTTGTGAAGTCAATGGAGTGCGATTGACGTTGACTGCCTTCTTTGGGGTGCTCAACATGGGACTTGTGATAGATACCACACGCTTTGCTCCGCGTGGATAGGCTCCGGGCGGACGAGTCTCGTCGCTATCAGTGGCGGACGGTCCACAAAAGGGCCAAGACGATTCCTCCTTCACCTTTCGTATGCTGTACTGCGATGTGGCAGCTTGAGACTCACGGCGTACCAGTGCATCATTATTCGGCGTATTGTGTAATCGTGTAGGGCTCTTTGAGCTTGTGGATTCAGAGACCAGGCTCTTTTTAGTACGCTCGTAAGCGCTATCGTTGCCATCATTTTCAAGTTTGAAATGTGCCGCCGTGGTCCGACGGCGATGGGCGACTTGTCGCGCGAACGTCGAGTGGGGCGCCAGACCACGAGCTACGGCACCTGACAATGCCGGAGAAAGTCCACACAAGTGAAGGAGCACCTTACGGAGGGCGGTTTCGTCGCTTGTGTAGACGATTTGCCGGAGATGTTGAGGGTTGATAGCGTGCGTCTGACGTTGTGGCATTTTGCTTGGAACGGCAGAACCTGGAAGACCCACTTGGCTATGTTTAGATGCCATGCTGTACTGCCGAGACTCCTTTTTGGAGTGATGTTGAACCTGCGGCCGTCGCTGCTGAGATGGCTTTGGCTGTGGCTCTGGAGATGAACTCAAAGTTAGGTCGATCGCGTCGACATTGTTGCCGATTGCGTTCATCCTGAAAGGTGACACTTGTATATGAAAGACCACAAAGCAAAGCAAAGCAAAGCAAAGAAGCACAGTTCAATCAGAAGGGTGAGACAACAAGGTGTGTATGCCAATGTTGATGCTGACGCGTGGGTCTCGTTGGCTCATTGACAATGGCACAACTGCCAAGCGGGCCGATTAAGATAAGCGCCAATACGAACTCACGTGATGCTCCTGATATCCAGGCACGGACACTCCCGTGCGAAGCTTTCGCACTCCACTTCTCTATTCCTCACAGATCATCGCGTCCTGGCCCACACTCATGGCCTTACTGAGCGACACGCGGCGAATCTCTCATGGCGCCGAGTAGTTATCCGTGGGAACTGTCTTTCCCGCCCTTCATCTGCCTTCTGTAACACACTGCCTCAAACGTAACGTCTACCGCACAGACGATAAATAAGTTCCACCAACCAGAACGCCTCTGCTCTCCGCTTCCCTCACCAGACGCATGGTAGTCTGGGGTGCAGCTTTCTAAATCCTCCGATGGCTGCGTTTCAATCGTACTCATTGCGGGGAAACGTCGGAAACGTGGCTTTCGAACGGTGGTGTAAGCCACTCAGAAGGGCCGACGCAGGTAATTTAGACGGACAATTGCGTAGTGCCGGCGACACTCAACTATATTTTGAGGCTGTATATAATCTGAGCATCACTATCTTGATCCACCATCCAGTTCGCCATCCACCACTTTTATCCAAGATGCACGCTTCCCTCGCATTTGTCCTTTCGCTCGCGGCCGCGGCCGTTGCAGCCCCCTCCGCCCTTGTGACACGCAAAAGTGCACCTGCTGGGTGCTTGACAGTTGGGACTGGTGGTAAATACTCAACTGTACAGTCCGCTGTCGACGCCCTTAGCACCTCGAGCACCTCCGAGCAATGCATCTACATCGCCAAGGGCACTTACAAGGAGCAAGTCTACATTCAGAAGCTTAAGTCCGCCCTGACCATATATGGCGAAACCTCGGACACCTCCAGCTATGAATCCAACTCCGTGACGATCACGCAGGGCAGGAGCCAGGATAACTCCAAGAATAACGATTTGACCGCCACTCTTCGTGCCCACACCGCCAACTTGAAGGTGTACAACATCAACCTCGTCAACACCCGTGGCCAGGGCTCCCAAGCGCTTGCTCTCAGTGCCTACAACGGCAAGCAAGGTTACTACGCCTGCCAGTTCAAGGGTTACCAGGATACAGTCCTCGCTCAGGTTGGCAAGCAGCTCTACGCTAAGAGCTACATCGAGGGAGCTACCGACTTCATTTTCGGTCAAAACGCTACCGCGTGGTTCGATGGATGTACTATTGGCGTTCTTAAGGCAGACAAGGGATACATCACCGCCAACGGTCGTGCTGACCCCTCGAACCCATCATACTACGTCATCAACGACTCCCACATCGCTGCTGCTCCAGATAACACTGTTAAAGATGGGGCTTACTACCTCGGTCGCCCATGGGGTGCTTATGCCCGTGTTGTATTCCAGAACTCCGACTTGTCCAGTGTCATCAACCCGGCAGGATGGAGCATCTGGAACAAGGGAGACGAGAAGACCAGCAACGTTCTTTTCGGCGAGTACTCCAACAAAGGCGATGGAACCAAGGGTACTAGGGCTAGCTTCTCAAAGAAGTTGACTTCTGGTATTTCCATCGATTCTATCTTGGGAAGCGACTACACGGACTGGGTCGATGCCAGCTACTTTTAGTGTATCCCTTGAGCGGAAGTTGATTTGGGATTGGGTAATAGCTACTACTATAGTTCCTGTATATATTGTGATCCAACCCTATCCAAAAGACTCCCGACAAATGCGTTACCTTTATTTGTCGCCCAAAATGTGACTTGTTCGTACCCTGTTTGCTTTGTCGATAAGAAAGCACTGATGGACAAGAAGCATATATATAGTCAATAAGCTTTGACCGTCACGGCACAAGAGTTGCGAGCAATTGGAAATCATGGTCCATGCATGTACTGTTCTCGAGAATATTGACGCAAAGTACCATTATTCGATGTCAAGGAATCTTACTCTACTCAATAGCTTTATCAGCAGCCATAACCAATCCCTTAGCCAAGCACACCTCTCGACCCCCTCCGCCACAGGACTGCCGAAACGTCTCGCTCGTCCCCGCAATCGTAACGTTCTCACCCCCAACCTCAACTGTCTGCATCAAATAGAGTTCTATTTCACAATCAGCACCTACTCTCTCTCTCTCTCTCTCCCACGTATTCGGAAGCCACTTACTGAGCAAATATCCATCATCATCAGACCCTTCTTTATCCAAGCTGTAATTGAAAGACCAGGGATGACATGAAGATCTGGCGAAGTCCTCTCCACTGATTATGGGGAAGAGTTGGCATGTTACATAGATGGGCTTAGATAGGTCTGAGCGTGTGTATTCGGCTGTGACTGTCTGGCTGCGGTCGGTGATTGAGTCGGCCCTTGTGGACGTGACAGAGACGTCTCGCCATACACCATAGTCTGCACGAGGTAGGACAGAGGCTGTGACGCCGACGGCGGCGAGAACGGGGAGGAGACTAGTCGTGATGAAGCGCATGTTGGGCGTTGTAAGGGATGGTCAATTGCGCTATGTGGAGTAGAATTCAAGACCAAGATGGAAGACTATGAAAGTAGTGAAGACTGGGGAAAGCTACCTCTAAAATCTTAAATACTCTCATATATCTTCGACTTCGGTCAACGTCCTGTTCATAGTAGTACATCCCGGTTTAAGTTACTTCTTGGCACTTCTATTCTTGGATCAATTGCACCGAGCTGTACACCCATTGGCCACGGAGCGGAGCGGCGAGCCCTACTCCTGTATTCTAGCGTATGAAACATCTCGCTTAGGTTTTTCTTGCGAAGGAATACAGGCGGTGGAGATTTTGACGGACCGAGTTCGACTGTGAATACGAAAGTCGGACAGAATCAAGCTATATAGCAGTCTAATTGAGACTCGGCACGGGTAATGGCATCGTTCCGTTTAAAATGGAGACTTGACGGCGTGATGGAGTATTAGAAATCGGGGGTGGGGTCGCGTATGGGTAAAGGCAATGGACAAAATGATTGGATCATTGTAGGATGTTGTAAATGAAAGTTGTAGCAAAGGCAGAGTTGAGCCGAATGTTGAAGATAGTGTGTTGTGATTACACGGTTTCTCAAGAAGAGCTTTGACAAGGGCGTAACGCGCTCTGACAATATGATCTTCCAATACGAGATGAACATTTGGAGTGATTGAAAGACCTCATCTCTCGGCAGATCAGTACCTCCGCGGTCGTACATGTTGCGAAGTGGTTCGACATGCCCTTAGATCATCATAACAGTGAGCTCACAGAACCGGAGAGAAACAAGAATCCATATTGCTCACGAGATATTGACAACACCTTTTGAGCGGTAATGCTTCAGCCGCAGGGAACGTGGTATGGCGAGAGTCGGATATAAGTAGGGAGCCTCAAGCCGAGTCTCAAGCCCAAGAGCTCTCTCAAGTGATCGTTGGCCCGTGTATAGGCGGCGTGATTGATCACTCATGTTGCGCTCCCTATTGGTCTCCCTATTTTTGGCGCCTGATTTTTTGATTATTCTTCATCCTTGTGCTTTAGCTTTACAACTTGCTCTTGAAGGTTTACTCCAGTCCCCCAGTCCTTGTATACCGACCTTTGCTGCCCAGGGAAAGAGAGGCATCATGGGGCAGCCGGTGTATAGCACGTATGACCTGTTCCGCGAACTCCGCGCGCACTGGACATGGTGTTTATCGATTTGTGCCAGCTTAGCAGTACGCATGAGAGCCTTACCATTGCTCACACCTGCGATACAGTTGAGCTGAGCTAGACGATGCAAAATTAACAAATTAGCAGTTTAGAACAGAACAGGAGGTACAATGAAAGAGTCGTTCACCTCCGAGTCTGGGCTAAACCGCCTGCACCGGGCCATGACATCACCAAGCAACATGACTACTCATGCTTGTAATTCCACCCTTTTTCAACAATTGATGCTCTATCTTGACCACAACGGTAAACAGTGATTCCATGCCTCAAGGTGTATGCTTTGGTGATGGAAAATCACTCCCAGTGCGTAATTCACCCCGAACGAGTCGAAAACCGCAGTTTAGTTTACCTCTAGACTTGGTATGTTCTTGTTCACGCAGCCAAAGCTAAGTGAAGCTCCGGCATGTCTCTTTCTCCACAAGAAGCACAGCCGAACCAGCTTTGGTGATTGTCAAAAACCTGTACGTTTTACTATCTGCTTTATCGTCATGATGTAGACCTCGGGCTCATGAAATCTTATCGTAACAGCAGGCCAAGTAGTACCAAAATACTTGGCATGTCTCCTATCAAGGTGCGGAACGGTTGCGCGTTGATGGTTTAACCGGGGCGGGGATAGCTACAAGACCACTGTGGGTCAAAACTACGCTATACCTATGCGCGAGTCTTAGACGTATCCTTCGTGTGCTATCGCGGAGACCAGCCCGTTCCCTAGGTATTTTTCAGTTCCGCGACCTGTCATTTTGAATGGAAATAAGATAAAAGGCGGATTGGTTTCCCCAGGTTGTGCCGTGCAGGTATTCAAGGTCACATCCATAGTTTGACTACTGTCCCTTGGAAATTTAGCCTTTCTAGAATTCAGCTCACTTCTCCCGTGCCATACACCCGAGGACTTCAATCACAATTTCCAATATGCTGGATTGTGCCATTCCAGAGCATCTACGCCGGGAGCGGAAATGTCCAGTCAATACACCAGCGAACTACGTTCCCCCCTTCCCTGCGTACTGTGCAAGATTTCCAAATACCATGAACAACTTGGTCATGGCCACCATCGGGGTTCAGTATACCGACGTAACCAAAGATGATGGCAAGGGAATCGCCACGATTAAAGATCTTATCGCAACTGCCCCTGCTGCTGCGCGTCCCTCATTCTGGGAAGTTGTCTCCGTGACAGATAAGAGGGGTGCGTACAATATTGCTGTGCTGGCCTACTGGCCAGGTACAGAAGTTCATCAGAGGTGGGAGATCGAGTCTGGGTTCAAGTCTTGGTGGGAAAATCCAGACCGCGAGACCGAAGGTCACGGCTGGTTTCAGGAGATTCTTCGTCCTACCGTCGAACGATTTGAGACTGTCTTTTCGAACCCCGAGAATCCAGAGGGCGCAGCAAATATGCAAGAGAGGATTTCGGGCGAAATGGAAGAACATGCGTACTGGGGTAGTATGCGAGATCGAATGGCAGCTGCACAGGATGATGAGCTCAAAGCTCAGGCTTGCCGTACAGCCAACGGAGGTGCGAATGGCAATGGTGGAGACGCAAGCTCAACAACTCGCGTTAGTGTAGGAGGGAAGAAGAACCTCTGTGTCATACGGTCCGGACAAGACTGGTCAGACACTCTCCCAGCAGAGCGCAAGTTGTATCTGGAGACCATGCACCCAGTGCTGGTGACAGGGATGAACTACCTACGAGATGAGGGCCAGAAAGATGGATGTTATGCCATGAACCTGTGGGACGTCGTTGATTCGAAGACTCACAAGGCTGATCGGGAGCGAACATATGGACTGGGCTACTTCGACGACATGGCGTCTTTGGAAAAGTGGAGTAAGAGCCATCAAACGCATATCAATATTTTCGGCGGATCCCTGGGATATGCGAAGAAGCTGAACAATGTACTGTCATTGAGACTTTTTCACGAGGTCTATGTACTCGAGCAGGAACAGCAGTTCTTCGAGTACGTTGGGTGCCATAAAGAGAGTGGTATGCGGAACGCTGTGTCTGAACAAAATCCGGAGACGTAAGTGTGGTGAGTTGTGCAATCGAATGTAAACGTAGCTGTTCGGTCGCCATTCTGATAGGGGCGGTTTTTTGGTCTCTTTGGCACTCCAAAATCCGTGTGTATCGACTGCTCAAGTGCCAATGAGAACACGTTCCCTCGGACTCGAAAGACCACGAGACCTGAAGTGTTTCGACGCACAAGGCCTGGTAAATACAGACCTTGGGATAACAATGCAAGAAGCATAGATTTAGGAAGTGGTCGTGGTGTGCATCGAGAACCTCGATAGTGTACCATGCGTACAGACGGCACCCAAATGAGGATTGACAGAGCAAGGGTTCAGTTGTTGCCGTTTGTAAGCCCCAAGTCGTGTGTTTCTAGTTGGGGTGGATGTCTCCACATGGCCCGTAGGTGGAGCTTGTTAGCGCGTTCGCGCTTGTACCATGCTTATCGCCTTATCCGACACTGCGGGGGTGCGGAACTGGAGAGCGACGCGTCGAACCTGGAACGTTGATGAGTATCGGAACCTGCCAGAGCATCTCTGCGGCGGACGAATGCATTCGAACGCGCAATAAATTACAGCGCAGGTATCGCGTGCGGCCGGACGAATGAGACCAGAAAGTGGTGACGCGAACAAGGCCATCACGAGACTCGACAACCAAGGCAGTCTACCTACCCCGCGAAGCATGGCATGATAGGCGGCCCGGAGCTTACGGGGATACGGCACCTCCCTATCACGGAACTTCAGTCTGGACAGCTACTGAACTCCTCTTCTTGTTTCTCTGTCTGTCTCATCGTTGCAATCAAGATTACGCTGGGCATGTTTTGAGCACGCCCGGTCGTCCCGGCTTGTCTACTCGTGTGGAAGTAGGTAGTCGCGACGCCTCTGTGGCAATCACTTGGGGTACTTGTTGGTGCCTGGCGATACTGCATCTGGTACAGAACGACGCCCCCTAATAACTGGAGAGTAGCATATGCTGACTGTTTACATTGCTAGCCTCTAGCCTCAAAGACCCTCGTAGTTCAATCTATCCTGCTTTTATACGTAACCAGTCACGATGTCCTGGTGGCGACGTGACCCTTCCCTTGCGCCCGCTCGACAACACGCCCAGCGTCTTCTTCGCCCTCACGAGGCTGCACTTCGCACGCGATGCTTCTCTCGCACGCTCCCGCAGCATGCCCAGCATGAGGAAGATCATGGCAAGCGCCCATCAGGCATGTCTAATCTCGAGTGGATGCACTTACAGCATTATAAGCGATGGCAGAAGCGGTTCACCGAAGATCCATACAACGCCATCTTTGGAGCAAGCAATGATATGTTGGCTGGAAAGGGATTGAAAGACTGGGAGTGGGTCAACAAAAGCTTCCCCAAGTGGATGTTGAGAGAGATGGAAAGTGTCAAAGAGTATATGAAGGAGTCCATAAGCGAACACAACAAACAGGGTGGCTCAACCGGAGCAAACCCAGTAAGAATCGATAGCACGTTATCGCACTTTCCACGGCCACCCAACAAAACGACAAGATTCGATCGCGACGACACGACGGGTATCGCTTCACCTTCAGATATAAGAAGACCTCGAGAGCAGTCCCATGTCGAGGTTTCTGGAAATCCATCCTCAGTAGACTCGGAGACGCTTAGAAGAGTACAAGTCACGAATACACCAAGCACACACTCGAGTGCCCAGTCGGTGGCAAAGGTCACTGATGTTGACGCCGGGCAACCCTATCCTACGTCAGCTGAGACTCAAACTAGTAACAAGGAGGCCTCAGAGCGAGAGGGCTCTTTCATTGAGCAAATCCTCGTTACAGAGACTGACCACCAGGCTGCTCCTGCGAGAGCTCCGTTTAACGATAGTACTTGGCGGCAAACCGCTCTGCAAAGACGCGCACTACAAAAGCTTGCACCTCAACCTGACACCGAATCTTCCGAGTCTGCAAAGTCAGACGAGGAGGTTTCGAATGTAGCTACACCCGGACCTAACCCTTCAGGGGCTCCGGCCACCCAGATCACGAATGAGGTCTCCGGATGTGAACAGAATTCCACCGAACCCTCCATCGAGACTCAAAGCATAATGCAGGAGACAGATAGTACCGCTCGATCCACCGCACAGAGGCTTGACCAACTACCTAAAGATGACCTCGATTTCCTGAGTGCAGACGAGATCCGTGCAGCCATGCGAGCGAGGAAGCGCAAGTTTATGAGCCATGACGAAAGAGTGGCGGAACGGAAAAGACTTGAGCATGCATTTCAAGTGACGGGCGAACCCAGCAATGTCGACTCCATGATTGAAGCAAAGACCGTTAATGATCAAATGGTCCGCCGCTTGGAGCGCGAATTAAGCCAGCCTGATGGGCAGGCAGCAAAGCTGGGAGAAGTTACTATGGATACCACGAACACGGCCAAAGTTCCTGCTGAATCAAGCATTGACCGCTTGAAGAAGTGGTTAGAGCAAGGCGGTGCCGTCTTCGCAAGTCACTTTTGGCAGGATCCCACCGAGGAAGCTGACGCGAAGAAGACTCGTTTGTTCTTTGATAGAGTCATAGCACGTATCCGTAAAGGCCGGGTGGCCATGCGACAAGTCATCGAAGATCTGGAAGCCGACATACCTGCATCAAAACCTCTTCTGAAGCGTATGAAACAGGACGAGGACCTATTGGACTCCGCCATTCAGGCACTGCGCGTACGCTCACACGAGGGTAAATCTCAAGGTCTGTCTCCAAGGAAACTTCGCGCTATCCAGACCTTGCGCTTGAAGTTTCAAGATACTGATCGTGAGCTGGATACAGCCTATGTTGCGCTTCAGGAGTCAGCTACACCCGATGCTGTGGCGGCCGTTTCTTCGGCGTTCAAAAGACGCCTGGCAATCGCATCACGGATAACACAGAAGAACGCCAATCTATCTCGGTATCTCATTTGGAGTCTCCAAGCTCGTTTAGAGGACCCGGAAATAAACAAGGATGTTCTTGCGAACTATAAGGCGGTCGCCAATAGCCTGTTAACTTTGAGGGACACGCAGACGGCGTTGGCTCGGCTAATAGATCACGCAATCTCTACCTATGGTGTAGAAGCACCAAAGGCCTTGGATGATCTCGACGCCTTGGTGAAGGATTCTGTTGTAACCGCACATGAATCCTTAGAGGCGTCCGGGTCTCCGCCAGCACTCACGCCAGGCCGAGTTGATAAAGCTCAGATCCGCGCTGATGTAGCTGCTGAAGAGCGGCTCGCGAGCGAAGTGGAGGCACAAAAACTGGCAATGAGAGGACTATCCGACGATGGGTATGCACATCGACGCAAGCCCACACAACGGAAGCCCCTCGAGGAACGAAGTGCTCTAGCACATAGTTTGTTCCGTCCATTCGGGCCAGTTATCGAGAGTTTGACTAAAGATACATCTGCACAAGCACTCAAGGCTGATGAAGAAACCAGAAAAGCCCTGCATGATGCCAATCTCGTCGCAGAGGTGAGAGCTGCTTATGAAGAAACGTATGGTCCCATAACGGTCGGGCACAAGCAATTGGCTCAGGCTACTGAAGAAGTCAATAATGAGTCAGAGAGGGAGGTCAAGCAGTTCAATATGCTGAAAGACGACCCTATCTCAACCCCTGCACATACCGAGAGTCTTCTTATGCCAGGATCCCCAGGAGGTTCTTCCCGACCCAGTGCATCGAATGAGTCTGCGACAGGTTCTGCAACAGTCAATACTGAAGAAATAATGCAACCTGCAAGTATTTCTTCCACAGAGGTCTCAACAGCAGAAGTACCCGTCACTGCAATCGAAACCAACACTCTGCCCCACCATCATTCAAGCGAAAACTCGAATATCTCCGCTGATCTTTTGAAACTACCAACACACTACACCATTCTCCTATACAATGCTCAAACCGACAATGTTACCGTGAGCACTTCCACCAGCCCGCCACCCCGCGACGTAACCCCATTAATATCCCTACCCCAAGCTCTCGCAACTCTCAATTCCCCCTCAAAATTCATCCCTTACATCCCGGAAGGACTAGAAATAGTGAGTGCAAAGAAAGACATGCTTGTCCTGCGCAACTCTCTAGCCACATCTCAAGCATTATCAACCCATCCTTCCAGGCCACCAAATATCACTTTCTTTCCACCCGAGGAACCCACAATATCAAGACGAGACGTCAACCCCATCGACGGAACTACACGTCTTAGTCCAACAGGCTACGTGGGTCCCGAGGAATCCCAGGAACAATTAGAAAAGGAGTTCGAAGAGCGCAGGCAAGCGGCTGAGAAAATCACAAGTGCGGAAAGTCAATCAGAGGCGAATAAGCACCGCTTGTTCAACAAGCAAAACGAATGGGAACAGCTACAGGAGAAGCGCAAGGGAGGTGCGGGGAGTGTTGTCAAGACTGCGATTTGGGCAGCGGCGACGTGTTATGTGTTTGGGGTTGTTGGGGAGATTGTGTCGGGAGCTTAGGTAACATGTTTGTATGGAGAGCCTGGTGTTGGGGCATGGCGCTGTGGTTGTTTGTATTGAGACTGAATATATATAGCTACGTTCATTGGAGTTTGAACTGGTCTGGGGTCATAGCACATTTGTATCATATTTTCACGCCGGTTAGCTTTTTATGCTACCAAATTTGAACACATGATGCACATGATTTTACACATCTATTTACGCGCTGACAAGCTACGTAATCTCCCACAACAGTCTGTCTGACGAGGATATAATCACATAAGACGTTGAAACAACTATTCCGGAAACCATCACCGAGGTTTGTCTAAGCAAACATTCGATCCCCCGGCTGTCGAAAGAGGACAGACTCCATACGAAGAACTCGGTGACGGTTCGGAAACAGCCATACACATGGGCAATTTGAGTTTAATATTCGGAGATTCTGTTGTGGATGTTGAGGTGGGATCTTTGAGTGTAAGCGCGGGCTGGTATTTATGTGTGATTCTGAGATTGTGGGTCTCAATGCTCGTTGGCCGATTATGGTAATGCTAGTGGTAATAGAAGGATTTGAGTTCTGGGGGTGCGGACGGTCGTGTTTCGAAAACTTTGGCAGAGTTTTCAGGACTGCACTTGAGACTATTGTGATTGACGCCGTTAGTATTGCTGAATGGGTGATATGGCTGACTGGTGTCGCACGGCGTGACAGGCAACATGTGTCTTGCGCCAGTGGGTATTGTTATTACGAAGACCCATGACTTTGATGCATGGAACATGGAAAAGGCAAAAATTCACATTGGTCGAGGTTCGATGCCATGTGTGATTCCGGTCCTTGTATTACTCATCCGTGTATGGGCAACCTGAACCGCCATCTAAAGTTTGACACCACCTTTACCGCACAGACGCAAACGTATTGTCCACCATCCCCTTCAATGCTGTAATCGCAGTTGTGTTCCTCCACGCACTCCAGTCATGGTTCACCAAACCCCAAGTTTCTTCAAAATCCTGCGTCCCACTCCTAATATAATAGCTTCCGCTCAGCGCCCACACCATCCAACCCGTTTTCCACTGCGGCATCAGCTTCTTCAAGCACGTTGCGTATACTCCCGAGTACGAGTTATCTGCTTGCGAAAAGCCAAACTCAGTCAGAACTACAGGCATCTGGTTGACAGAGTTCGGGCTAATGGCTCTGAACCCATTGTTCCAGAGTCCGCTTTCAATGTCACTGCATTTCGTGGCCGAGTTCTGGTAGTTGTGGAGTTCAAGAACGAGTTTGTTACTGTACTTGGAGTCCTTGAGAACGAACTTCTTATTGTCGCCTAGATCGCCGGAGGTGGGGATCGGTGAAAGGGTCGTGTCGTAGTTGAGTCCGGAGAGGAAAATCAGGATATCCTTATTTGCGGAGTTGACGGCATTAGCGGCTTGGATCATCTTGTCGTACCAGGTGGACCAGTTGTAGGGAAGGGTGTTGCCGGCCTTGTCAGGTTTGCGGAGCTCATTGCGCAGACCGAGGGAGACCATGTTTGGCCAGGCTTTGGACTGTTTCACGAGTTATGGATCAACGCGAATGGTAAGGTTGGAAGAATGGGTACTCACGTGCTTGGCCATGTGTACAAGGCCCCTCTCCCACTTGGTGACATCAAAGTCTGTATCACCGAACCATGTGTTGCCATCAGTACCGCCACAGCACCATTTTGCTTTGGACATGTGGTTGTCGAGATGTACGTAGATCTGTTGCTTTGCCAGTTCTGCAGCTATGGCGTCGTACACTTGGAGTCTGGTGGTGCTGGTAGTGAATTGTGGGTTGTTCTTTACAACTTGGTTCCACACTTTAGCACCATTCGCGTTTCCTAAAGCCTTGATGAAGGCTTGTTGTACCGTAACATCACCTCCATGATCCTTGATGTCGTCGATCATTTCAATGGCGAACGTCAACCGCACAACGTTCATCTTCAGCTCTTTAATCTTGGAGACGATCGACTTGATCGACTGGTATTGGAGGCCTTCGGGTATCATGACCTCACCTGCGCCAGGCCAGTTGACACCGACATAAGTGAAATTTGCGCCAGTGGAGTCGTGGACCCATCGCGTAGAGGTCTTAAAAGGCGCATTTGGAAAGGCATGAATCAGCGTCGTCAAGCCTGCCGCGCAAAGCGCTGTTAGAAGACGCATCTTGAAGAGGAGAGTAAAGCAGGCTGATGGCTCATATCACAATTAGAGGAAACGATCAATATTCAAGACACTGGCCCGGTGCTTACTTTTGGCTCGTAAAATAATCTTACAACGGATCTGCGGCGGATGCATTTCTCAACACAGCCTCCCCCCTCGCCTCTTACCTTCCAAACTCTCATTGATGGACATCACGACGGTGCCAATATCATATGACAGCATTCCAAGTGTTGCCAACAACGGTTTGCGGAAACTTTACTGCATCTGATACATTTTGCTTGCCAGGGCGATGATCTGATTGGTGCGTTGTTGCGGATAATCCCCATACACTACGCGAATTATAGCCGCACTTTGTGGGGAACCCTTGCTCCTCATCTATCAAATACCGAACTTGATGGTGTTTGGGGTTACATCGCGGCACTTGTGCGGTCATGAGTCTCGCCAAGTGTCGAACTCGGCTTTGCTCCGTGGTCATACTCGGGCATCGGTGTAATACAGTGGCGTGTCAATCCAGTGGGGCTTCTCTCGGCGAGACTTGACTTCCTCTTGATCATTGTCCATATTCTTCTAGAGACTGTGTCTGTAACTTTGGTCAGCTTCCACGGGCAAAAGCAAGCAGCTCTTACCTGGGATAGATCCTATCGAGTTCAGTTCTTCTCTTGGCTTAGGCGCTCAAAGCAATTTCATAGAAGCGGTATTTCTAGTGCCGTGCCCATGTATTGTTGCCAGTGGAGATGTTACAAGGTTTAGCTCGGCCGGACAGTTGCACATTACCAAAATAGCACAACGCTTATTCGGCCTCCTGTCTGTCCTCAGAAAATTACCGGCTCGGTCCGGAGGTGCCTTACCTGCTGTATCGTGTTGTGCACCTTCTTAGACATCTATTCTTGACAATGGTAGTGAGTGAGTGAGGCCATAGCTGATGATACCATTCATCAATTCCATTCTCTTTTTCAGACGCGCACATTGGACACGATGCATCAATAACCAGCTCCACACCCTAGCCAAAGCGACATCGTCTAGTCTTGGAAGTCGAATATGTAAATATCATCAGATAGGGCTTGATCAGCGAATACCAAACACGAGGCGAAATGCAAGGTTCAGCTCTTCTTTGTGGGTAATAATTCGACATTCGACGTGGAAAGATGATAACAGTTGACGTCATCGAGTGGGCAGCCATTGGTATGGCCACAGCAATGGAATGTAACTGCGGACGCGCGAAAGCTATCGACTTTGGCTGTGCAAGGACGTGAATCAGGAACTGCATCCGTAGATGCGATGTTTTTGTTATTGGGAGGAGGTCGAGTGCATTACGAACAACGCTTATCGTTGCGGTTATCGAACGTACCCCACTAACGAGCTACAGTGACTCAACCAACCACATCTCATATAAGAACCAAATTGCCACCATGGCAGCGGAACAGAAGCTTGACACTCACGCAACGATATGGCGATTTTTGATCTGCTGACGGGCGTGCTCGTAGATCGTCCATGTATAGCTGCATCTGTCACACCATTCCTCTTCCTTCTGGTACGCTCATTGTATCGCCTATACTTACATCCAATTGCTCATATTCCTGGCCCATTGTTACCAAGATTGACATCTCTATGGCTTCATTATCACGCCTATGTTGGCGATGAAGCTACTAGCATCCATCTCCTCCATCAGAAGTACGGCCCATACGTCCGCATTTCGCCAAATGAAGTTGACATCAGCGACGCTGATGCAATAGCACCAATCTACGTCTCGCGCGGTGGCTTCCCAAAAGCGCCTTGCTATGGCAACTTCGACATAGATGGCCATAAAACCATCTTCTCAACGACAAATGCAGATTACCGGGCGTCGCGCGCGAAGGCGGTAGTTTCAATGTTCTCGACAAAAGTTCTGCGAGAGAACCAAGGTGCCATACTGGCCTGTGTAAATCGAATGGTTGAAAGAGTGCAGCAGGAAGCAAAATCCAAGAGGCCTGTCAATGTGCTTAACTTGACAAGGAGTCTAGCCGTTGACGCTGTCTCAACGCACTTGTTCCGGGAAAATTACAACGGAGTTAGCGAACAAGGTCCTGCGCTGAGCGTGAGTGCTTTCGTCGATGCTTTCGTAGCCGTAGGTAGATTCTTTTACCTACCAAACACGGTGTTCATATGGCTTGAATGGGCAGTCGCCAAGTGGGCATCCGATCATGAAACCGAGGTCAGCATGATGCTCGTTGATAATTTCGTCGATACCTTGCTCGCCAACACATCGGACAAATCGACAACCTACCCGGGGCGCATGCTGGCGGCCGGCATTACGGAAGCAGAAGTGAAAGCTCAATGCAAAGACCTCCTCTTCGCAGGAACAGACTCAACGGGAATGAATCTTGCAACCATCATCCGATACCTAGCGCTATATCCAGAGCAATACGACCGACTGCGAACAGAGGTCAACGAGAATATCGCAGCCGGTGAGAGTGCGCTAGACGTGCAAGCTCTACCCTACCTTAATGCCATCGTCAAAGAGGCCCTACGAATCAGCATGGCGAACCCAACTCGCCTACCTCACATCGTTCCATCAGGCGGTTGGTCCTTCAAAAACACATTATTTCCTGCCAACACGATTGTAGGCTGCTCTGCGTACGAGCTTCATTTCAATCCAGCGATCTTCGACCAGCCACGATCCTTCCAACCCGAGCGATGGCTGGATTCTACCGAGGAAATGACGAAGTATTGGTTTGCATTTGGCGCTGGTAGTCGCGCATGCATTGCTAGGAATCTAGCAACCTTGGAACTCCAACTTGCGACTGAGCGAATCGGGCGGAGCAACGTGCTAGAGGGTGCGAGAGTGGTTCAAGATGAGATTGAGATTTATGAGTGGTTCAATTCGAAGGTCAAAGGCGAGAGGATTGATCTTGTCTGGACGTAGGAGACAAGGGTCAGAAGAGACTTCGGTGTGCAAGAGGGCAAATATTATCAAGAAGCTCGTTTGATTTCAAACGCATGTACTCCAACATTACTACTACTATTACAGATATGCCACCTTAATAGTCGTGTGATACTTTGCTAGATATTTAGGAAGTACTCTTATTAGACAGCACATCACGCAACTACATGTTTCTATAGTACTGAGCCTGCTTAGTGCGCTGAAAAGACCACATTGAGAGAGTAATGTAGTGCAGCAGTAAGCAATACGAGCCCTTTTCTGTCTGGAAGATTGCCGGAACACATGATATTCACTTTATGGGCAAACGAGGTGTCTGAGCAGGATGTGAATGGGTACCCACAATCAGAGGCATTAATCGGTAGCCGTCTTTCGAGGTTTTCTAGAGGACCGTAAAGAAATCTTCCCTAGACTCCCGTTGAAATCACCTAGTTCGTCTGGTTTTCCATGTACACACATTTGTGACTCACTCGAAGTCCACCATCTTGGGTCCGTCACATCTTACTCTTGTCCACTTACGTTTGTAGTTGAAGTAGGAACAACATCCTCGCCCTCAACTGCCATTGAGGACACAAACTCATACTGCAGATCCAGGACCTTCCATACTGCCGACATTGATAGGATCACGGTGAAAAGACGATGCCAGACACACATCGAGTCTGCACCTGTTTGTACACTGCATGAATTTAGCCAAAACCGCATCACAAAGCCGTGTCTCAAGATAACTTACCACGTCTTCATTGCGGCCCCGACAGCAGTCATTCTGGCAAAGAGGCTCACAGAACCTGGGGTTGTCGTGGAAGAAGTAGCATCGCTGCTTTGTTTAGGGACAATGATCAAGATTCTCAGCGGGATTGAGGCTACACACCTGGCGGCAGAGCCTGTAGCACTCGCAGCACTCGTGGCAGAGAGGGGTGTCGCAGACGTGAGGTTCCTTTCAGGGTGGTTTGGCCAGGGTTATGGTGAGCATAGCTAGGAAAAGGAAGATGAGGGCGAGCTTCATCTTAATAGGCAGAAGTTAGTGTGGTCGCAATTCTATTAGTATTGTGTGTCTGGGTGGAGATCGAGGTAAGGTGAATTGCTTCGAGTACCTAGGTAATGTCTTTATAGACTCCACATGAGCTGCGTGCAGGTTGGTCGTGTGCCGCACAAATCGCAGGTAAGAGTGAGGTTGGGCCCAATGGTGTTGTTCTCATTGGCTGTCACGGTGTGATTTATGGGCAAGCCGTCTTTGGACGTGAGAGCAAGGTCAGATCAGCGTGGTCTTCGAAGCACGATTTATCAGAATGGTGAGGGTCTAGTCTTGGGGTAACCACGCTCGAACCCTCGGATCACCATTGGTAGTTTAGATACCATGGTAACACCATTCTTGAATGCTATAATCTTGAGAGTCGGTTTTGGTTGCGTAGTCTATACTTATAGCCCAAAATACATGAATGGCAAAGGGACCTGCTCTCCATAGGCCACTATGTTGACCGACGTTCAAGGTATGGACTCAAAATTTTGGTGGGAGGCATCGAATATTGTTTGAAGAGTCCAGGGCTAAGGGTCGAAATTGAGACTTGTTCCGTGTGACGATGGCTCCTGTTGAAGTTATGTTGCTGCAAGCCATGGGCAGTAGGCCGTCAAAACTCGCAGCTATACTGTATTGCAGTTATTGGTGGAGTATTAAGGTACCCTCTTAACTAAAAGAGACACCCAAGCAGTGCTTGGGTGTACTACACTCCATCAGCATCAACTAGAAAATGCAGCAAGTATGGTCAATCGCAAACTATCAGCTGCCGCTGAACAAGTCACAGTCAAGTGAGTATCGGCAGAGGGTGATGGATCATCGCAAGATAGTAGACATCAAGATATCTCCTGTGGTAAACCTCCTCCACATCCTCGAGCACCCAACGATGTTCGGCTTTGCTTACAGCACCTTACCCCCGGCCAGTAGTGCCACTGCTGGTGGTGTTGCTAGGCATCTGTTTAGGCCTAACCCCACATCACAGTTAGCAAGGACAAGAAACTTCTCGAACTCTTCATGCAGTGACAGCCACCTGTTCGTGCTCCTCACAGACTCTTACAAAAGAGCAAAATGGTGATGCCATGCTCAAAACTGCGCGATGCAGCGTAGCTTGAAGCAGCCTCATCGCGTCGGAAGCTGTTACGGGTAACTTGGGTCGCCAATCTCTTTGTACAGCCGCCATGTTGGAATGTACCAATGTTTCCATCCGATGGCGCCGACAGGTGAAGCGTGACGTGCGGAAGCTCGCGTAAAGGTACATGGTTGTACCGTACCTCAACCGGATGTGACAGCCATGACATCATCGTGCACGCTAGGACGCCCAAGTGACAGCCGCAACGCCGACTTGCGGGGTCGTCCTTCAACATCACTCCGCATTCGCCAGGCCAAGCTGCAGCCGTCTGCATTCACAAGGCCCCAGTGTTGCGCGAACCCAAAGATTTCTCTCCCCCCAGGTATCGCCAAGAAATGACGGTACTCGTAAGACTCAGCCACGTACGTCGGCTGAGGGCATGCACGGGCTTTGTACGGCCCGTTTGTTTGTACATGCCCATGGCAATGAGTTAAATACTTACTGCTGAAGCCGGCCGTGTAAGTGCCACCTTCTTACATCCTTGTTCTTGTTGGGCATTGCAATGGTATTTGCCATGTTCTCGATGCACTCTTGCATTCTCTCCCTCATCGCCAGTGCGCCCTTGGCAAGAGCCCTGTACACCAATGGTAGTGTAATCGCGCCTTGCGATTCGCCCATCTACTGCTATGGCGATCTACTCCGCGAGATTGAACTTGCGAGGCCCTTCGAGGACTCAAAGACCTTCGTGGATCTACCCACAATTCGTCCTTTGAACGAAGTGCTCGCAGCGTTCGCCAACTTGACAAGACCGATTCAGAACAACACCGCGCTCAACGACTTTCTCTCTGAGTACTTTGGCAAGGCTGGCTCCGAGCTCGAGCCGGTCCCCACCGATGAGCTAGAGACGCAGCCAGATTTCCTCGAAAATGTCAACAGCTCTACCATACAGGACTTTACGCGCCAGGTGATCGATATTTGGCCAGATCTGACGCGACGTTATGTGGGAGCTGGAAATTGTTCTGATTGTGTCAACTCCTTCATTCCTGTCAACAGGACATTTGTCGTGGCCGGTGGTCGTTTCCGAGAGCCTTATTACTGGGACTCCTTCTGGATCATTGAAGGTTTACTGCGAACCAAAGGCTCGTTTACTCAAATCGCGGAAAATATCATCGAGAATTTCCTGGACCTAGTGGAAGAGATCGGATTTGTTCCTAATGGCGCGAGAAGGTATAGTTAAGCATCTAGAAGCATGAGAGCGCACGTTGCTCGTTCTGAAAGTAGCTAATTGATAACTCTAGGTACTACGAAAATCGTTCTCAGCCTCCACTACTGACGCAGATGGTGCGCGTCTATGTCGAATATACTCAAAACTATACGCTGCTGGAGCGTGCTTTGCCGATTCTGGAGCTTGAGTACGAGTTCTGGGTGAATAACCGCACTGTCACACTTGAACGTGCTGGACGAAATTACTCGCTCAACCACTACGCTGTATCGAATACACAGCCGCGACCTGAATCTTACTATGAAGATTACACCACTGCCAATAACCAGACGTATTTCAACGAGGAGGGCGAGGAGTTTAACGCAACCCGAGCACTCAACGAAACCGAAAAAGCGACCCTGTACTCAAATCTTGCATCTGGAGCCGAAAGTGGTTGGGATTACTCAGCGCGATGGATCGCGAACCCTTCGGACGCTGTGACCGACACCTTCTTCCCTCTTCGCTCCCTGAACACTATCGAGATCATCCCAGTCGAGCTAAACTCAATTCTCTATCATAATGAAATCACCATTGCGGAATTCCACCGCCACCAGGGCAATTACTCCGCAGCACGCGAATGGGCTGGAAGAGCCGCCAACCGCAGCGAGGCAATGACGACACTACTTTGGAGCGCTGAGCACTACAGTTACTTCGACTACAACCTGACGTCGGGCAGTCAAAATATCTACACCTTGGCCGACAATACAAGCACACCTCTTTCTCTTGCTGGAGCACCACCCGGTAAACAAATTTGGTTCCAAACTGCCCAACTCTACCCCTTCTGGACTGGAGCCGCGCCGGATAGTATCAAGAATGATCCAAAGGCAATGCGACGTGTGTTTGCTCGTGTCGAAGAGGCGCTCGATCAGCAAGATGGAGCCGTCTCGGCGACAAACCTTGAGACCGGCCAGCAATGGGACGAGCCCAACGTGTGGCCACCGCTACAGTACATCATCATGCAAGGTCTACTCAGCACTCCGCTTGAGGTCAGTGAAGAAGATGACGAGCAGACCACTGCAGACTACGTGTGGACCCAAGATCTCGCTCTTCGTCTTGCCCAACGCTACCTCGATTCGCTCTATTGTACTTGGCGCGTCACGGGTGGTGCGACGGATGACGTCCCCCAACTTCCCGGATCTCAAGGCAATGGTACGATATTCGAGAAGTACTCTGATGAGTCTACCAACGCAGCAGGTGGGGGTGGAGAATACACAGTCGTGGAGGGCTTCGGATGGAGTAATGGTGTCCTCATCTGGGCAGTGGATCAGTTCGGTCAGCGGCTTACTACACCAGAGTGTGGTAATATCACAGCCGCAAATATTGGTGGCGGGGAAACGAGGAAGCGAAGTGCTGTTGAGCTATCCAAGAGAGACGCAAAATGGATCAAGCAGCATAGGAGGCCCAGTCAGTTAAAGTACTAAGCTCCGCTGCCGCCGACGCAGTGTACTGATCACAGCTTAATGTTAGATTGAGCTAAAGAACGACTCACGATAATGTATATTGTTCAAACTAGCTTACCCCAGAAACTCGTGTGAGCAATTTTATTTCTCGTACTATGAATTCATTCCACAACAAGCCATTGTCGCACAGCATCTCAGTATCGTTGTTCAAGACCTCAGTACCGAGGCTGTCTCACTCCCTCCTCATGGCGGATGCTCATTGATGCCACGAGACCATCACAGGACCTACGTGACGCCTCGAAGTTGTCAGATTTCAGTCCTCGACCGAGGTATCGAGAACGGTTCTCACTTTACCATTGGCTACAATAGCATTTCTCAAAGTACCGTCCATCCATCATTTGTATCTAAAAGGGTACGCTTATAGGCCGTACTTACTACCTTCAGTACTTGCGCCGAAGGATCTGGGAAAGCAATCAAGTAGTCACAATTGCCAAGGCTATGTAAGTAGGTGGTAGTGTATGATAGGGCGAAGTTTACCGGTGAACGGTCGGAAGTGGCTAGATTGATGGTCATGTGGGTGATCTGCCTTAGTCGAGGTGCATGTGTGGGGTAGGATGTACCTGCCGGCGCTAAGCATGGCTTGATATCCCTGAACGTTTCTAAACGGTTGCACGTTCACGTCCCGAGGCTAGAAGTATCAAGGGTGTCCGCGTAAGCCGGAAGTGAACTGAATGGTGACAAGAGATCTGACTAAAACATCGACGGCTGATAGAGTCTCACCCAATCCGCCAATAAGGTGCTCAAGTCTGCACACAGCCCCAGGTTTGCTTTTGACATTCAAGATACGATAACGCTCCATAGGAATCTTGGGGAGTGCATTGCACTGATGATCAGGGCCGCGGAGAGGGTACCTTGCAAAAACGATATTGGTACCAAAAGCAATCAGTGTATGAACATCGAAAACGAACCTTCAAAAGCTCGTAACCAATCACGCTGTTTCACTGTAGTGCGCTACCTCGGCTGCCACGTTCAGTGGTATCTGTTAGCTCAAAAACGGAGCGCTGTAGATCTACGATGTGCCCACTCGGGACCCATTTCTTCCCCGCATATTGCTGAAATATACGATCATCCATCCCCTTGCGCTGTTCCCGTCGGGCTTGCATGGCCAAAGTATTGGCCAGCACCATGGCGCGGGCCGAGAATCATGGCAGCCTGCCACATGAGTGGTGTGATTATGTAGATGTTCTACCTGCAGCCACTGCCGGATCTTTATTACCAAGAAGGGTAAAGTGCGAGAAAGTGGGATGCGGAAGGAAGTCATTCACGATGCTAGCAAGTACAAGGTAGAGGATACTCGGATATCGTGTCTAGGTTTTGAAACCGCCCGGACGCTTACCAGTTAGTAAGGCACCTAGTCTGAACTGCCAACGACGCAAAGCCATGGAGTACGAAAAGGCATAAATAGTTTCCCTTCGCCGCGAGGAATTGGTTTTGACATCCACGGATCAGTCCAACATTCGCACTCAGCCCTCCCACCAGCCTTCAGTCGCTCATCATTGTTCATTCACTCAACCACCAAATTTCTAAATATTCGCTTCAAACACATATATAAACATGAAGTTCCTCGCAATCTCCCTCTTCACTGCTCTTGCAGCTGCCTCTCCCATCGCCGCGCCTGGTCCTATCGCAGTCGCCGAGCCCGAAGCCGTCGCTGTTGGAATTTCAGAGACTGCTTTGGAAGTCCGCCAGAGTACCATCACTAGGACCGAGCTCGAGACAGGCAGCAGCTCAGCATGCCCCAAGGCTATTCTCATCTTTGCTCGTGGAAGTACTGAGTCGGGAAACATGGTGAGTTCTATATGCTTCACACCGATCTGACACCATCAATCCCGCCATTCCAGAATTTCTAGACAGTGAATAACTCTTGGGCTCCGCGCTGACATCACAAAGGGAGCATCAACCGGCCCTCCTCTAGCCAGTGCGCTCGAGCGCACCTATGGCGCAGCTCAAGTCTGGGTCCAAGGCGTCGGCGGACCATACTCTGCCGACCTAGCCTCCAACTTCCTCCCCGGCGGTTCCTCGACCGCAGCCTTCAACGAAGGTGTGCGTCTCTTCAACCTTGCAAACAGCAAGTGCCCCAACGCTGCCATTGTTGCTGGCGGCTACAGGTATGTCCCTCCCCCGCCCTTCCTATCACAATAAGTCATAAAACAGGCCTAAACACTGACACCCACCAGTCAAGGCGCAGCCCTAATCGCAGGCTCAGTCTCCCGCCTCTCCGCTACGGTCCGCAACCAAGTCAAAGGCGTCGTTCTCTTTGGCTACACGCAAAACCAGCAGAACCGTGGTACTATTCCCAACTACCCTGCTGCAAACTTGAAGGTCTACTGTGCATTCGGCGATCTGGTGTGTGATGGAACGCTTACTATTACCCCTGCACACCTTACCTACAGTGATGAGGCGGCAGGTGATGCGCCGAGGTTTTTGCAGAGTAAGATTGGTGCTTAGGTTGGATGTTTTGATGGGTTGGTAGTTTGGTTTGGGGGGCTGGGTGGCGGAGTCGAAGGATGGTATGGTCAAGGCTCGGATGGGCAAGGGCTGTTAGTTGTGTTTGGTCTGTACGCCTTATGTGCGTTTAGTACAAATGTCACTAATTTTTCCGTGTTGTTTGAATCCTAGCATAAGAGACTTTTTGCCTTGTGCGCACTTTGGTATCGTTAATTCCAGAGTGGGCCCAAAGATCCTCAAGCTACCTGTATGTGTACACAACTGGAATCAGCTTTAGGTATTTTATGTTCTTCATGACTTGTTCTTAAGGTACACCCACAGGTACGAATTTTTTTTTCGAAGCGGCGGGAAACTAGTACAGTTGCATGAATGGACAAGGTGTCTGGTCGACTGAGGAGAACATGGTCCCTAGATACATTATTGGCGCCACGCAACGCTAGACTCAAGCAACCTTGGAACCGCGAGGCTCTGAACGCGCTGCCCATGACACGAGCGTTGAACAACGACGGTAATGCTCCACCTCACTCAACGGAATGTATTGAAAATTCAGGGAAACTTACTACGGAATCGGACAATGAGCTGCACTCCCTCCCCGTGAACTGTGACTGTAAGGCTTTGTCCATACTGAACTTTCGTATAGCGAAGCTACTGACCATTACTGTTGCGGCAATGACTGTCATCATGATGAATAAAGATTGAAATCCTTCCAGATACGAATCCACAATGGCAGTTTCATGTGGAGAATTCTCCATGGTGCGCAGAACGAAGATATAACGCTTAGAACCGTGTGCTATTGTTGTAGAGAGACCATTTTCAGAGAGCTTTTATGACAAGAAATTTTGGAGCACGGTCCCTGACATCTAGGTCAAGTCAGCAACACCAAGTGGCATACCCAGACTGCGGAAGAAGTCGTATATGCTAGCTGCCATAGCACCGTCCTCTGACTTTGGGATGGCCTGTATTGCGATGTTGACGCTCGTGAGTACCATACCTGTGCCAATACCAAATACAGCTTCGCGGCAGTATTTGTGTGCATACAGAAGAGCACCTGCAGTCTTCATGCGACGGTTATCATGGCCCAGCCACCCCAGATCGCGCATCGGAAGCTACTCAAACGTGCCTTTTACTCACCCTTGAAGTCATACACAATATGGCCAAAGTCAAGTATGCCAACAGAACTATCCCAAATTTTTGTCTCGTCGCGCCATCTATCTGGGAACACTCTCCCCGATCTACCCGTACCACGGCCTCCTCACCAAGCAAATCAAGCAAAAATGGTCACGCACCTTCCCTGATCCTATTATGCACATGGACTGGAGCGCAGAACAGATCCATCGTGAAGTACACCACAGGATACCAAACCATAATTTCAGCGTTTATAGTAGTTCTTGCTAGCAGTCTCTGAATGAACGGCACTTTTTGGCGCCTTATTACTTCCCTGTGTATCTACACAAATCTATCATACATACAAATATCCCCTTCGACGACAATCGTCCCCCTTCACCACTACTTCTAAAGTACACACCTTTTTCCCTTCTTTTTCATCCCAGCGAACCCGCAGCCAGCAACCACATCAATGCCACGATCTCACGACTCTCTCTCTCCCGGAAATACCATCTCAACCAGCAACCAGCCACGCAACGAGTCTCCAGACTTCCACGAACGCGTTAGCGTAATGCTTGTTTCCTCAGCTCTCCTCAATCATCGCTGCCAGACATGCCTAGCGGCGTGACTAGTATGGTGTTGGTGTTCAGCCTTATAGGTGGGGAGCGGACTACTGCTTATCCATGTATTCTCAGTCCTGGTGCTATTGGTTGTTTTCCTTGTATTGATGCGATGGGATGATAATTGAAAGTTTGAGGAGCTCCTGTGGCGGTAGATTTTTGTATTTCGCTCATTGGTTTGTAAATTTCAGCGCTGTGGGTGGAAGTTAGAGTGTTGAGAAGAAGCTTGCACAAGACTCAATTACAAATCTACTCGATATACTACATAATCCTCAATTCTTGGTAATAGTCTTCTGTTTCCTCGCCTCCTGTCTCATCTCCTCTTTGATCCGTGTGATGGTCCCTGCACCACCGTAGATCACCGCGGTGTACACTTGCGCTACACTAGCACCAGCGTCAAGAATCTCACGTGCTTGACGCCCATTTGTGATACCACCAGTTGCAAAAAGAACTTTGCGCGGCGCAGTTGGTGCTGGCGCTGCATCCGGAGTAGACTTCAGCGTGATTCGAGGTGCTGATTCAGCGAGATCGTCGACATTTGAGGACGTTGATGTGGGAGAGGGCTGGTCAAGCGAGACTTTTGTGTTCGTCTTGCTAGTTTGTGACGAAGAAGGTGAAGACTGGTCATCATTGCCCGATTGAGCCGTCGATGTCGTATGCTTGGGTCCTTGGTCAAGTGCTCTCCTGTACTTGCTGACAAGTGCAAGTGTGCGTTCAAACATCTGGGGTCCAGAGTATCCACCTTGCTCTAGCAAGAGCCTGGCCTCGGATTGTGGAAGCACGTAACCTCTGGGGAGAGGGTCTGGTCGCTTCTTTGTTGTGTTACCGACAATGACACCATCGACCCCTGAATCCCAGACGGCTTCGCAGATACCGGAAATTTGCTCCTCCGAGTCTTCATCTGGACTGACTTTGACCATGATGGCGGGCTTGGTCTTGCGATCAATCTTCTTCACGGCTTGCACGACACCCGTGAGCAGCCGTGTCAATGGTTCGACATTTTGGAGTGTCCGTAGACCGGGCGTGTTGGGTGATGAAACATTGACGACCAGAATATCGGCATATTTTCCAACGTGTCCTACCGTGGTCGCATAGTCACGAACCACAGCTTCAATGTCATTCTCTGAGGTGGTCTTGTTCTTGGCGACCTGGACGGCAAGAAGGCGACCTTGCAGCAACGAGCCTGGTGGCACACCAGCCTCTCCATTTAGGACTGCTCGCTCCGCCTCTTCATCCATACCGAGCCCACTGTGGTAGGCAAATTCCCGCACGCGCTGTCGAAGTCTTGTAGCGACATGTTCTGCACCCTCCGAGTTGAATCCATAACGGTTGATCAGAGCATTCTGGCTGGGTAGCCTGAACACACGCGGCTTTGGGTTGCCCTCCTGTGGTAACAAAGTAATGGCTCCAACCTCGACTATACCGGCACCCATCTCGAACAATGGAGTGGGGACTTCGGCACCCTTGTCAATGCCTGCAGATGTTCCAATTGGGTTGCTCAACGTGTGTCCAAAGACCTCTACGGCCAGATCGCCTTGTGAATCAGCCACGCCACGCTCCCTGGGGTTTAGCCCAAAGCTATGTAGAGCCTTGAGGATCCGGGTACCTGCCTGATGCGCTTCCTCCCCATCAGGATATAGTTGTCGTAGTGCAGGTACAACCAGCCATTCGTGTATGCTTGCGCGAGTGTCGGTGGCATAGAGATAGCCGAAAGAGAGCCCGATGGTAAGTATAGTGCCGTATACCAGATTTCTGGTGCGTGTGCCTGCCGAGCGGACATTGGTGGCGGTGACAGTGGCAGCGGCAGCTTCGGTCGCGTTGGACGCATGTCTTGTGGTCTGTTGAAATGGGCGACGAGAAGGGCAGCAACACGGTATCGCGGGGCGCATGCGCAGAGTGCGCATACTTGCGGCTGTGTTCATGGTAATGAGCGTGGCGGACAGCGCACAAGGCCGTCGATGGCTGCGCAATGGCTGTTGGGAGGTGAGGCTGCAGAGAAGTTGGTGATGCGGATGCGGAACAACCTCGGATGACGTTGACGCGGGTTCGTTATGTCAGCAAGGCTTCACGCTAACTACCGGTACACTTTCACTTTCACCCACCTCTTGTGGATCTAGCATCCACTTCGCACCATGATACCTCTTACATCGCTATGCATCACTGTGTAGCGGCTGCTTCACGTCTGACTGTTGTATATCTTGCCGGGCAATTTCCGTCCTCAGGGCTTACACTTCAAAGTGTACGGGCGTGAGACCACCAACATACCGAGCATCCTGCATTCCGGCATGCCCTAAGGGTGCACTCACGCTATAGCACGGTGACATTGGGTGTAGAGGTCGTCATCATCCTGTATGCAATCGGGATGTCTCGATCCAATGACCCTGTAGGTGCTAGTAGGCATTCAAGTTTTAAAGGTGAGTCTAGCCTCGGTACATACATGGTGTCCGTTTGATCGACATGCTCCCGTACCCAACGCAATACATACGTATAATTGGGCGTCGTAAATGATGGGCATCTCACGAATCCTTCGAACAAGTTATTGTTCTTGAATCTGCACCATCTCTGCCCGTCCATCAGTCTGGCCAACCACCACTGGTGAACTTCTTCCCCATGTCCTCCTTGACATCGCAGCTAGGTATCTGGATATTACATGCGCGGAATTCCCCTCACAGAATGCTGCAGACGGCTATCAGAAGATACACATTGTGAACTTGCGAATGCAGTGCACGCACTCGCCTGGTGGATGGAAGCAAACATAGGAGAGCCTCGAATGAATGATAGTAGCGAGACATTGGTATATATGGGTCCCAGTGACGTGAGGTACGCGGCCTTGATCCTGGCAAGAGTTGTTGTAGGTTATAAGGTATCTCGTCTGGAATTACACTGGAGGATGTGGAACCTCCTGCTCAATAAAGGCAGCAGTCCTAATAAGCAAGGCTAGATGCTATTTCCATCACCACGATATGGCGCAGAACCCATTGAGCGACTCATCGACACGGCTACGGCAAATCCATGTTGATTCCTGAGACCCCTCTCCCCGTCGTCGCAGATATCGCTTCCAAACGCCCAATGCAATCTCTTACCATCCCCACGGTCAACGAACTTCTCCGATCCACCCCAAAGCCACACCTCTGCACCAAAACCTTTGCCCAACATAGCCATGAACCGTTAGTCTGCCTACACAGTACGCTTCCCTATACATTCCCGCCTCTTTCCATGTCAGCCCCCTGTCTTTCTACACCCTGCTCACACCCACCTCGGCTTCTGGATCAACAGGCCACCCCAAGCCCACACCCTCGACCCACTGCTGGGCCTCCAATTTTATAACTTCCTATGTGCTTCCCCCCAGCTCCGGGCTACACATCGCATGACCCAACCCTGCACAGTCCCTCTGCAAGAATAATGTACATGTTCCCCCCCTTCCACGCCTCTGGCATTGCAGGCTCCTTCTTCTTTTCCCTCGGCACAGACACCACCATCATCTACCCGCCCTCCGCACCCGACGCCGTTACCGCTGCGAAGGTCGTGGCTGGTGCACCGGATGTGTTGGGCGAGGAGGGGAAATGCGGGCTCCTTGGTGCCGGGCCCCCGATTCTAGAATATCTTGGGTCGAAAGAGAGTAGCTCTGTGTTGGACAGAGTGATTAAGAGAGTGCCAAGTGTCTTGTGGGCTGCTGGCGATATAAGTCGTGATGCAGGTGAGACAATCGCAGGAAAATTGGGGTTGTGGAGTTTGATCGGGAGCACTGAGTTGGATCCTTGGCCCGTGGTACACAGGGAAAGTCCACTCGACAAGGACGAGGACGGGGAGGATGGCTTGGAAGAAGAATGACATTACATGGCCTTCCACCCTGCCAGTCTTCCGAATCGAGCCCATTCTCGGACCTCCGGACGCAGAGGGAACACCATGCGAAGCAATCATGCGGAAGAACGATGGTGTGGAATGCGGAGGCTGGACCCAACCCATCTTCCAGCACCCCCGAGATAAATTCATGTGGAAATATGCAGGGCGAGCAGACGATTTGTTGGATTTTATCACGGGCGAGGAATTCCATCCTGAGGCCGCGGAGCAATGGATTGTGGCGCAACATGGTGTTGCAGAAGTCATGTTTGTTGGGATGAGGAGGGCAAAAGGGGCGCTGCTGATTGAACTTGAGGAGGGGGTAGTGTTGGATGATATCTGGGGGTTTATGGAGGAGGTGAGTAAGGGGGTGCCGGTGTATGCGAAGATAGACAAGCAGATGGTGATTGTTGTTGATACGCCGTTTCTGAGGACGCCAAAAGGGAATGTACGGAAGAAGAGCATGCTTGAGTTGTATGAGAAAGAGTTGGATGCACTATATGAGAAGAATGGATCATCAATGCCGAGACGGTTGTAGTACTAGGTATCGTAGGCGTCCTTAGGTTGTGGAGAAAAGCGCACTTGGGCTGTCGTTGCAGACGCCACTCAGTGGATTGAAAAATGATTCCATCTGATAGTTGATTGAAACAATGCTCGCTTCGCTTGCTGCTACGCAATAAAGTCACTCTGAAGTAATATCCACTACTCAATCCTCAGTAATCAATACCCAATCCGAATTCAATATACACAGCTCACGCAGAAGAAAGATGCGCCCATCTCGCATCCGCATCAACCTCACCCTCCTCACTGTTCTCATCGTCAGCAAACATCAGACACCTAGCCCACCGTCACCACCACACTACCACGTACCTGCCCCTAACGTCGTTGAAACCGATGACACCTACCAATCATAAACCCACCCACTGTTTTGTTCCATAAACTCGGTACACGCCTCCTTTAGCGCGATATTCGGTCTCAAATCCCCAATCGTCAGCGTCTCCCTCGTCAACGGATCTGTCGGACTACGCTTCAAATGCTCAATCAACGTCGCGCGCTCATAGGACCGTCCATTCTTGGTAACAACCGGATCATGCATGATTTCAAAGGTAATACCATCGACCAGGTAATCCGGCACCTCGCGTTTCTGCTGATTCGCCGGGTCCGAAATCGCAAACGCCGTACGCAGATCATCTCTCTTCTTCTCAAAGTCCAGTTTGCGCTCTGCTTTTTCTTCCTGGCCATCTGTGCGCGAGACGAGGTTGGATTCCATGCGTGCGTCGATGTCGTCGAGGTCCTTTTTGCATTGGGTTTCGAGCATGGATTCCAAGTCTGAGAGCAGGTCTGCGCGCCGCCGTATGCGTTCGCGCTCGCGTATGTCCCATTTTGCTTTCTTGCAACGCAGGACGAGGGCGGAGATTGTGGCGGCGTTTGAGGTTTGTTGCGAGGAGGTGGTGCAGAGTTGGTAGGCCATGAGGGCGCTGGAGAGGGCCTCGTTGGGGTGGTTGATGGCTATTTGAGCTTGTGCTGTGTCTGGTCTTAGTGCTGTATACCTCTGGGTCATGGGTGTCATGTATACATGTCACAGGTAGATTGGCAGTGCTAGTATTGTGACAGGACTAGGTGCATGAGTGTGTAGAAAGGGTCGCATACCCAAGTAGAAGAAGGCTTTCATGTTATCCTTGAGTAACTCAATACTCCGGATGCTATCATCAATCACGCCCTCCCATTTTTCCAGCTTCAACCTTGCATTTGCGCGATTCGTGAACAGGAGCGGATTCGCAGAATTCTTCTGGATAGCCTGCGAGTACAGCGCCTCGGCTTCCTCGTAGTCGCCATTCTTGAAGCACTTGTTGCCGGCGTTTTTAAGCTGCTCTGCGGCGTACTCGTTGCCAGCCGGAGGCATCACGACCAGGTTGGGAGTGGGTGAAGCAAGGGCGAGGTGGTATACTGCTGGAGTAGGCGTGCGGAGGAGACGTCGGGGTTAAGCCGGCGTGATTGGCAGCACGGCAGTCGGCCGCGGGGTGGGGCGGCGTTTTGGAGGCGCAATGGCTGTGGAAACTTCGAGATGCGCGATGCGTGCTAAGCTGAGCAGCTCGGATACTTCGGGACCAGTGGTTGATGGGCGGGATCAGTGGGTTTAGTGATCGCTTGTCATAGTAACACTATGGCTGTCCTTTGGTGGTGCAGACGTCTGCTCAGCTTGCGATTGGCACAGCCACACGCGAGCAAGCGGCGGTGTTTGCTGTCGCGTGCTGCTCTTGACAGCGCAGTCACACTTGTGCATTTGGCACGTTCAAAAGCGACATGTTGCGACAGTGTGTTTGGAAATACACATTGGCCTGCTCATGGCTCGTGAGACTTCAATATACAACTCTGAAGGAAATACTAACGGAACATGCACAGTATCAGCAACGACCACAGCTCTAACAAGAAACTCTTCAAGCGCTCTGCACTGCAGGTACCTCTTCCTCCACCACAGCTGCACCCTCATCTAGGAGGCTCATCGGCTGCACATCACCTTTCGAGTCCCTTCTATCAGCCTTGTAGAGGTTCGGATAGCTCCGCTGCCGTCTAATCTCCACATCGTCCTCTGCGCCGTCGACCCTCTGACGACTAGGGGGCTGGCTCCTCTTCCTCATTCTTTTCAGCCCCTCCTCACTACCCACATGGAGACTTCCGTCTTCAAAGATAGGGCTTCTGGCCGCCTGGTCCCTACCAGCACTTCTGTTTCTCGCTCGCCCTCGAAAGGTATGGTCAGGCTCTGCGTCGCTTCGGCGGCGAGTCTTCTTCTGCTCGACTGTTGGGGGAGAGATGGAAGACGTTGGTGAAGAGGGACGATGGTGCTTCCGATGATGCTGTCGATAGCGAGATCCGCTGTGGCGATCATGGCCCCTCGAAGGTGAGGACGCCCGACGTGGTGAGTGAGAAGACATGCGTCGTCGCTTCAAGCGTCCACGCTCCTCTGAGTCTCGCTCAGGCTCGACAATGGTAGGTACGGGCAAGGTCATGATTTCTGAACGTACATCCGCACCAGGCGGCTCGGAGGAAGCGAGTGTAGACATATGCGTCTGTAGGTCTGAGGGGAGCAGCTCAGCTGTAGACGTGAAAAGCTCCCAACGTCGCCAAATGCGGTCCTGCACACATCCGATCCACAGTGGGTGAGGGGTGCATTAGCCCTTGAGCGTGACGGGCCGTTTGGGAAGTGTGATCGATCTGGGCCTGCATGTGAACAGTTCGAACCAAGTGACAGATGCAGGCTGGGAAGACGTCATTGGCCAAAGCGTTTTCGGTCTAGCGGGGAGGCGTTGTGGTTTGGGCGTGCTTTCCGCCCATATGCTCCTCACCTCTTACCATCAACGGGGATATGACAATGGCAGTCCTGCTCTGCATCATGCTTGAGCTGAAACACCGAATATGCGACAGCCTGATCTCGTCCGCCATGTGCGCGTACGTGTCTTTCACCATGGCTGCGCCATGCCTCGAACATGCACTTAAAACATGCTACTTCTCTCACGAATGCAACATCTGATCACAAGGAGAGCTTGTCTCATGCTCTTGGATCTATCCTGCCCTAATCTTAATGATCCATGGAAGAGCACAAGACTTTTACTGAACTGTTTGCAATAGTCAAACTGTCTCTTTAAAAGGCCCGTTGATGGTGTTGTCCAGCTACCATGTCGGCATCACAACGGCTTTGCGTGATGAGACTTGGTTCGTCAAAACAATCGAAAGGTGAGAGCATCTCAATTCGCTCTAGACCTGATGGTCTGACAGCCTTGTAGCACCACTCGTCGTACCCTCCTGCTATTGCTCGTCGTCTCATAGTACACAACAGCTATCAATGCCGTACCGTCACATCGCGAAGCCAGCGTTGGGCTGATGATACTACCCTGGCGTTACTCACTGCGTCATTTGTCAGAACTATTGCATTGATCTTCACTTCCAACAACTGGCTAAACTTCTTTTTGTTTCTCTTCCCCTTCCGTCAGCGACGCCTTGTCTCCTTGTTTCTCGACTCCCTCTTTTTCCTGCTCCAATATCCAATAGTACTCTTTAGCCCCATGTAACTCCTTCCTCAACAGGTCTGAAATGCTCTGCAAGATAGCCACTTCGCTGTCTCTCAGTGTCTTCGACTTCTCAATCGTGTGATGCCTAATAAACTGCCCATTAAAATTCTGCCTGATCCAAGCATTATCTCCCAATCCAGGGAACCCCATTGCATCATCGCCCGGAATGTAGACGATTTGTGTGCCATTGGGGTTGAAGTCGTAGCGAATGTATTCCGACCAGGCAGTTTGCTCGTGCGCCCACTCGGTTTGCCATTTGCCGCAGCCGGGATATCGCGTCTCAGTTGGGCAATCTCTCCAAGCTTCGAGGATCTCGTATGTGTAAGGTATGTTCTGTAAGACAACTACCCCAGTGTTCTGTTCAAGATTGCCGCGACTATCGTCGCCGACGTTGTGAGCATCCCCCAGATCTTGGCCGACATCTGAAGGCATGGCGATGGAGGTATTTGGCGTAATGGCCCATCTTCGCAGGAAAGAGTCAGAACAACAAATCATGCAATCAAACACTCTCAACATGACTGACCTATTGAACATCCACTCTAGCGGAACATCGAGATGTGCAAAATTAGCATCACCATCCAGGAAAACAACAAATTTGTACTTGGGCAGGAGTTCCATAAAGACACGCGGCTTCACCCACGTCGAATGCCACCCCTCCATCTCCTGAGCACGGTAGAAATGGTAATCATACCCATGGATCTGCGCTATATCCCGACCAATCAGCGTTCACACTATACACGGATGCATACAACAACGTAATTCCAATAACATACCATAGAGAAAATGATTCATCTGGCTCACGCTAAGCATAGAACCATCCCTTTCTACACCTAAGTTATATGCTGCCACGCCGATCCAATCCATAGGCCCCTCGCTCCAAAGCTCGTTCGACTGATCCGGCACCCTCGTATCAATATCCACAATCAGAATATCCTTTTTCAGCGATGTAGTCCACCATGGCCCTTCCTTGTGGATATCGAAGGTTTTGCCGAGCACGTCGGTGTAATTTGGTGCTGTGATGGGGAGTTTGATCGCGTCGAGGAGTTTGTACAAGGAGCTGGGGATGTTGGAGGGAGCGAACCTCGGATTTAGTGCGTGCTTCGTCGAGTATGTGTAAATGTATATTGATAGTAGTATTGCGCTGAGGATCAGAACCCGCGGAACTATTATAAACCGGTTTGGTAACTTTTTCAGGCGGAATCCGGTGCGGGCGGATGGCTTTTCGTAATAGAGGGTCATTGAGAGGACGAGGGGGAAATGGGCTAGTGTCAAGTCGTCTCCTCTGCGATAATCTAGTGCGCATGTAGCTTCGAGTCGGTGAGGGTGCAGGTCAAGATCGAGGTTTCGGTCGCTTGTCGAGGCTTCACTTTGTCACGGCAAAGATGGCGAAGTGGGGATAAAGACGGACTTGAATCGAGTAGGACATGTCAACTAGCCAAGTCTTACAACATTCATGACGGTACTGTCATCCCACGCTTTCGCTAAGGTGTTTGTCATGCCCATACTTAACGCGTCGGTCGAGAGCAACATACCTCGTCTATGGCGGAATAATGCCCTTGTTGAAATCGACATTGCATTCCAGAACTGGAAGTGAAACGATTGGCTGCTGGCATCATCATGTATCCCAATCTGGAGTAGAAAAATGAGGCTGTGAAGCACTAACCGTCCTTAGGTACTACTGATATTGACATAGAGTCAAGCCCATGACCAGTTCTAGTCGAGTGTTTTAGAGCATTTGAAACTGATAACAGTTCCTCTTGAAGGTGCATTGATCGTGATTATGAGGTCGGTATCTTCGAATCTCTGATGAGGTGCAACGTAAGGTCTGAGAAAGGCTAATTGTTCATGTTAGAGGAGAACCAGTAGTTATGTGTTTCGAATGCTGTGGAGAATTCGAAGTTTGAGCGCCCGATGCAAGGTACAATGGTACCGACGTGTTGGGTCGCAGTGGTGGCTAAGTACCCTCACATTGACGTAGCGTCGCATTAGACGAGCAGTTACTACGCTTTCGCAGAACACCAAGGAGCAAGCAGAGCTGAATAGCAGTTCTGAATTATGAAATTGCTAGATATGTGCGATTTCCTGGTAAGATTCACGTAATGCCACTAGATTAGCATGTTAAGATTTTGCGGCCAGCATTTTTTACCTAGGTATGTACTTGATCAACAATGAACCTGTAACGTTTCCCCTCATTTCAAGTCCAGAAACACTTTCCGCATCTTGTTGTAATCTGGAGTACCAACACCAGTAACGGGATCCCACCCCGGGCTAGCAGGGAATCCCTCCGTACCGCACCCTGGGTTTCCACCGATAGTCACATCGTTAAACATCTCCGGGTGCTTGTAGATGATCGGGTTCAAGAAACCGATGGGTCCTTTTCCTTTTTCAAGTCTCTCCTCATTCAGCAGGTTGATGATACTTGCGAAAATGGGAGCAGACGCTGATGTGCCTCCAACACCGAGTGTCTTACCAAGGTACACAGTTGCCAGCTTCAGACCCAGAGCCGAGACATCGGGAAATGCGCGGCCGGAGGAGTTGAAGACTGACTCGCCGTACTTTGGTGCGTACTTTGAGAGGTATGTGGACACCGCCTTGGATTGCCAGGATGGACGTGGAAAGATGCTTGAGAATCCACCACCTGAGTAGTAAGAGAGAGGACCATTTGGAGACGCAACTGCCTTCTCTCCTCCATAGATGGAGGAGTTCAGGAGCGTCGTTGCACCCACGGAAGTGATCTATTTGAGGTTAGTCATCGCACTTTTTAGACAGCTGACAAGAAGTGGGGGACTAGATTTTGGAAAAAAAAAACTTACATAGGGGCAGTTTGCGGGGAAAGATGGCGAGAATCGTGTACCATCCGTATCGACGTAACCGTACTCAGAGTTGAGACAGCTGTTGTTATAGCCGGAGTTGTACCGGTTTGCGACACCAGAATCACCAGATGCAAAGATCACACTCACACCCTGGAGTGCTAATTTCATCCACTCTCGACACTGGCGCTCTTGGTAGAATCGTGGCAGGGCACCCTCGATCTGCCCGTAGGAGACGGATATCACATTGCTGACTGGTGCGCCTCCGCACTGCAGCGGACCTGTGTAACCTCCTTCATTCGGGTCAGGGTATGCTGGATCCACATACGGTTGGTCACCGCCTTGGTATGTGCAATAAGAGCCATCCTATACGTATAAGCAATAGATCATACCATTCACAATTAATTTGACTCACCAGAGCATCCAGAAAGATGTTAAATGTTCCAACGGAGTCGACGTTAACCGAGTCTCCACTCTGATACAGCCTTGTCTGCTGCGGCCAGATAATAGAATACGCCGTCTGGAAGTCTAGTGCACTTTCTACAACTTCCTCTGCTTGAGCCACCGACAAGTTTGAAGGTTTTCCTCCATCGATCGAGATGAACTCCGGTACAACATCTGATGGGATTCTGGGCGATGTGAAGTTTTCAAAAAAGGTCTTCAGATCTGGAAGATAGAGATAGTCCGCCCATTCTGCGATGCCAAGTTGATTGCCAGTATGATTGTACTTGCCAATGGGGATGTTGTAGATTGCTCGCAAGCAGTCAATCGTGATCAGCTGGGCGCAGTCCTTGATGCCTGTGAGGCCGGTGATATTTACAGGAGCTTCGATTGTGGCCCGCGCCTGCGCTACGGGTCGCAGACCATCAAGTTGAATTGTCGGCATGATGAAGTCTACATGCTTACGGACATCATGAGGAAGGCCGTATTCATCGCAGGCAATACGCAATCCACCAGAGTCTTTGTGCTGGTAGTAGTGATACTCGGTCTTGAGCAAGCCTTCAAGCTCTTCGACAGTAGCGGAGAACTCGATCCAATTGCGTCCTGGATCGTAATTAGCATGTTTCTCGATAAATAGCTACTAACCTTTTACCAATCGAATGCTTTATTCGCTTGCTGTCAATACCTGAGTCCCTAAGCCATGCAAGCGTAGACTCTGACGCTTCAGGGTGCGGTGCGAAGGTATTAGCAACCTGTTCTGGCGTCCAGTGCTTGCCTAAAGATTATGAATAACTGAGGTTCAACAATTTCCATCGAAACTGACCAAAATTCGGCGAATCCGGGTCTGAAATATCATCAAGAAACCTGTCCGAGTGCTCCAAATTACGCTGGTTTAGACCGATCCTGACAGGCAACAAAGCGTTGCTTGGTGCGCGGGAGTGCTTGGTCCATGCAATTGGTAATGAATTTCGCTTCTCGTGAACGGCATGGGTAGGGACTACCGAAGAGCTGGCTGCAAGCCCGCTCAAGCTCAGGAGAAGGAAATCTGAGACGCGCATCGTAAATGTAATCACTCTACCGGACTTTCCTAGAAGGCGCCACCTTCAATGAGAGGTCATAACCAGCTATAAGTACTCTCATGGTTAGCAACAACTATGGCGAAACTTCCGATTTACTGCCGTCGCGAGCACATCGCCCATTCGCCAACTTGCATTGATCTGCATCGATGACCAAAGGACCGGTGTTAAGATCGTGTTGGCACAAGATACCTTAACGTCCTGCCTTTTGGAGCCTAGACACCTGCACCTGTCACGACGCATCTCGTCTGAGTACCACAGGAATAGCCAAAAGTGGGTCCAAAGCTTGTCTGCTCTTGGCATTGACGCCAGACAATGCTTATTTCCCGTGTGGCTGCTATGCCAGGTACGGAAGGTGGTAAGATAGGCCGCGCAAACCAAATCAAGTACAAAGTGGATATCTGTCTGTGATGCGAGTGGCGAATTAGATCGAAAGTTAGGCCCACTAAGCTGTTCGCTCTTTCTGCCTTTGCCGAAGCTGAAAATCTTAGTACAGTCATCGCTTGTGGCTTTTGTAATACCAGCGGGACGGAAGTAAAGAGCTCCACCGCGAAAATCCCATCCTCTTTCGATGGACTCGGCTTGAAACACTTTCCCAGCACCATAATGGCTTTGCGCTGTTGCGATGCGTCCTCACGGCGATATCCTCGAATCTTGGGTCTTTCAGTTCTCAATCCTCCAGAGCTTCCGACGTAAATATTTGCATTCTAGCACCTATGGGGTAGTTCTGGGTTCCCAACGTACTCATTACTGTGGCGCAGGCTGGTCGATGTTCATATCCGTAAACACCACTATACCTTAAGCATGAATGAAACTGCCAAGTCCATACCTATGGTGTACGGACAACGCAGATGTCGCGCCATTCTCCTACCTTGATCACAACACCCACATATACATTTTAAACGCTCGAGGTACGAGACTGCTTACCCAAGCTAGCGATGCAAGGTGCCACAACACAGAAATTACCTACAAGGAAGATGCTTAGCTTACTCATTGAACTCAAGACAGGCCAAGACCTCCGGGTAATTAAGTACGTCCGCATAAGTCAGTGGTTTGCCACGCTATCAGTTGTACGTTACACCAAGTAGGTTCGCTCCACCAATAAACCTCACGAATGATGAAATCCGTATCTGATAGATGCACCTAGTTGGTCGGCCTTTCACCGGGCGATGACTATGGTGTCTACAAATTCGGACTGAGCTGCGCTGACACCCGCCTAGATGTCTACTCTTTGGGGGCCATCTCGGTCCTGGGCAACCTGATGCGAATAGGCACACTTGTGGCTTACTTTGCTGACCTGTCATGTGTACGTATATTGTATTTCTCAGGATCCGACGGTAGGTTATGGTGGCCACCAAAGATCTTTGCGCCACCATAACACAGAAGTTTATCCCAAAGTTTAACGCAACTTCGACCTATCTGACGAAACACGAGGTATCCTGCAGATTCCACCACGTTGCTTTGTCATTTTTCCAGATACGCATCATGGCACCACAGGACTCCGTTGGGAGGATACATAAGCGTGCATTCGTTGTACGTCTGCTTTCCATTTGCTCAGAGTACATTTCCAATTCGACAAACGCATGGCTAACATGGCAAAAGACCACGACTTCCGTAATGTATGCCATCGCCATGATAGCGGTCATCCTCCGCCTTTTCCACCGCACTACACATAAACAACTGGACCTTGACGATGCAATCCTCAGCTTCGGTGCCATGACACTGACAACTGCATTTATCATCATACAGATCCACGCCGTCGACCGCCTATACCTCGTCAGTGGCCTAGACGCACAAATTCCTGGCGTCATACCGCCCGGCGATCCTCCCGGAAACGACGAAGCAATCTGGCAAATGACCAATGACTTCCACAACTGGATGACAGTCACACTTGCGCTGAGCTGGGGCAGCATACTAGCAGCAAAATTCACCTTTTTGATTTTGTTCTGGAAACTGATTGATCGGATAAATAAGATGAAGGTGTATTGGTACATCGTCTTCGTCTTCAACGTTGGGGTTTGCGTCTACAGTGCGCTGAACCTTTACCTCACATGTCCCTACTTCAACGATCGGCGATTAAGTAAGTCCCAACAACCACACATACATCACGCATGACATACCTAACAAGAAAAACCACAGTGCAATGCAACACCGAAGCCGGAAAACGGCGCGTCGTCCTCTTCGCTTTCCCAGCCGTAGGCCTAGACATCCTCGGAGACATCCTTAGTAAGTCCCCCATAACCCAACGCATACATATCGTACATGTAACCCGCATTTCACCAACCTCTACACCTAAACTCACAAAAACAACAGTCCTCGTCATCCCCTTCACCATAATCTGGAAAATACGAATCCGCCCCTCGCAAAAACTCGCTTTACTACTATCACTCGGTCTGACCGCCTTCATCATCGTGATCACCATTATCCTCATGTCTGGTCTCGAAGATCACGGCCAATTCGATTACATATGGGAGTCATTTTGGGTTTTTGTAAGTGGGAGTGTGGGCACGTTTATGGCGGCTGCAATTGCGTTTAGAACGATTTTTGTGGCGAGGAGTAGGGGCAAGAGTGACACGCCGCCTGTTGGGAGGGAGGGGGGGTTTGGGTCGATGGCGTTGAGGAGGTTCAGGAGGTGGGATGAGTTGGGGATGGATACGGGGGATGACGAGGATGGGTTGCCGAGTATCCCCGGGGCGAGGCTGAGTGGGGTGAGGACGCTTATTGATGATAGGAGGAGTAGGACCTTGGGGGGGAGTGAGCGGTCTAAGAGTACTTCGACTTCGATTGCGGGGACGGAGGATGCGTTGGTCGCGTAGTGCTTGTGTATGTTACATGGGTTGAGTAAAAGATTCAGCTATAGACTAATCTGCATAGAGGGAGTTGGTTTAGGCGAGTGTCCCGGCCATTGGGATTTAGACACCACCCTTCCCACCCCACATCTCCACCAACTCAGACAAACAGCTTCTCCACCAAGCCCTCGACAGCATCATAAACCTCCCCACTCTCCGTACCCGTCGCCCTCTTCACAATCACTGGAATTTCCTCCTTCCCAACCTTATACGCCTTCAAATCACTATCTAACCCCAAAACCCTCACTAATCCTAGCACTTTATCCCCCACCTTCTCCGCATCCTGCTGCGCATCCCCGCTCGCACGTTCCCCCAAAAACGGTAATAATCTACTAACCTGTTCCGCCGCCGCCGGATCGCGAGACTTAAGTTTAACAACGTGGCCGAGGGTTAGACAACTTGTAATTCCATGAGGGATCGCATATGGGGAGCCCAGCGCATATCCCAGTGCGTGACTGAGTCCCAATCCACCCTTTAGATTAGTACCCAACAACCCCAGGGATGCAAAAGCAGCGAGTTGCAGTTTGGTAATGATATCTTCGTCCTTCGGATTCTCTTTATACAATGGTAAATTCGTAAAGAGCGACGCAGCGGCTTGTAAACAACACCAGCGTGCAGGCATCTCGCTTGCGGTAGGATGATACAGCAACTCGATCGCGTGATCTAGTGCTCTGAGCCCCGTACTAGCAAACAAGCGCTCGGGCGTGTGTAAGGCGAAACTAGCATCGTAGAGCACAACATGTGGGACTAATTCTTGGCCCCGAATACCCGTCTTCATACCGTTGGCTTCCGTGTAACCGGCTATCATGGTACATTCGCTTGCGCTCAGTGTTGTGGGGATCGCAATGTGGAAAAGCCATTTCCCGCTTTGTGCGTGTAGGCGGTGGCTTATGGCTTTTGCGCTGTCAATGGGACTGCCGCCGCCGATGCTGATTACGGTGTCAATCGGTGATTCTCCACTGCCTCCGTTTCGAACGAGGTCAGTGGCTGCGTCGAGATCGGCGACGGGGGCGTGTTGTCCGATTCTTGAAAATGTGCCGGCGTGTTTGGGGCCAAGAAGCTGCTCGACGGTTTTGACGAGGGGGGTCTTGGTGGCGAGGGAGGATCCGGTGATTATGAAGGCTTTGCTGGATGAACTGGGGAGGCAGGAGAGTAGGTGTTTTTCAACGGAACCGGAGCCGTAATGGAGTTTCTGGACTTGAGTGGGTTGCCACAGGCCAGTGAGGGGGTGGGTTGTTGAGTCTGTCATTTTTGGTTTGGGAGTGGGGTTTGTGGATTGGAAGCGAAGGTTTGGAGTCCTTTTGAAGGTTTTCGGAAGCTTGAGGGTGAGAGTCGTTGGTCGATTGGCGGGGGCACCTGCTGCTAGTCGTTGGAGTGAACTTGTAGAGATATCCCGAATGATGCCGTATCCGGGGGCGGGAATGTTGCTTTGCAATGCAGATACAAGAGTTGACACTGGTGTTAATCGCTGCATCGAAGTCTTTATAAGACGGCTATCAAGATTTCATCAGAGGTTGTGATTAGTTTTGGCTGATGAATGCAAATGGAGCATTTGTGATGACGTATGGCTTGGTAACGTCCGCGAATAACAGTGAGGTATCGATTACCGAGGCCCAAACTGAGGAGCCCTCAACACAAAAATGCACTCACAGTAAGGCCGTGGATCACTTATACAATACGATATTAGACAAGGTATTTGCAGCTAACACTACATCAAGGTGCACAAGAATGGATTTAACTTTGTTCATTGAAGAGCGGAGAAGTAACGTCAAATTACCATCTCGCGTCTCTGTACTATAGTACACCTATTCGCTCCAGCTGCGATTACATCCATCTGCCGTATTCTTCTTCGGGATATCGATTTCGAGCGTTCGTTACTCCGACATGATTCCCAAGGTCGAATCAAGGATACTAAAACAAACGCTAGTGTGGAGAAGAGAAAACCATCAGAGAAGAAGAGTATGATACACAGATGCTCAGACACATAAGGGGACATGTACAAGTCTAGACGACCCAACCCAGACCGTTTCGTGACCAGATGCAAGACGCCTGCTTTTTTGCCGTAAAAATGAACTGAACAATGAGAAAGACGAGACTAGAGCGCGGCGACAAAAGCATTTACTGCTTCTTCTCACCCTCACCCTCAGGCTGCTGAGGCTGCTCGCTCTGGTTCTGGCTCTCGGAACGGGCCTTGTGCATCTGGTCGAAGAGGCTCAAAGAAGCGTTCTGGAGCTCGTCGGTCTTCTCCTTGATCTCAGCAGCGGTGGCACTGCCCTCACCAGACTGGCTCTGGGAGATGAACTCGCGCATAGAGGCAATCTTCTCCTTGATCTTCTCGGCCTCGGTCTTGTCAAGACGGTCCTCGAACTCCTTGAGCGCCTTCTCGGTGTCGTTCACAACGCTGTCAGCGCGGTTGGCAGCCTCAATGGCATTCTTGCGCTCCTTGTCCTGCTCAGCGTACTGCTCAGAGTCGCGGACCATGTTCTCAATCTCGGCATCAGAAAGACCCGATCCGGAGGCGATGGTGATGGACTGGTCCTTGTTGGTGGACTTGTCCTTGGCGTGGACGTGGACAATGGAGTCGGCGTCAATGTCGAAGGTGACCTCGATCTGGGGTACACCGCGGTGTGCAGGTGGGATGCCAACAAGTTGGAAGTTGCCGAGGATCTTGTTGTCACGAACAAGCTCACGCTCACCCTGGTAGACCTTGATCTCGACAGCGCTCTGGAAATCGGCAGCAGTGGAGAAAACCTGAGACTTCTTGGTAGGGATGGTAGTGTTGCGGTTGATCAAGCGGGTGAAAACACCACCAAGGGTCTCGATACCGAGGGACAGAGGGGTAACGTCGAGCAGGAGAAGGTCAGTGACCTCACCAGCAAGGACGGCACCCTGAATCGCAGCACCGATAGCGACAGCCTCATCAGGGTTGACAGACTTGGCGGGGTCGCGTCCGAAGATGCTCTTAACGGACTCGGAAACCTTGGGCATACGGGTCATGCCACCAACGAGGATGACCTCAGAGATGTCCTTGGCTTGGAGGTTGGCGTCCTTTAGAGCCTTGCGAACGGGCTCAACGGTCCTGCTGATGAGCGGGTCCATCATCTTCTCAAGCTGAGAGCGTGTAAGCTTGGTGTTGATGTGCTTGGGGCCGGAAGCATCGGCAGTGATGAAGGGCAGGTTGATGTCAGTCTGGGATGACGAGGACAGCTCAATCTTGGCCTTCTCGGCAGCCTCACGGATACGCTGGATAGCCATGCGGTCGCTGTTCAGGTCAATACCTTGCTCCTTCTTGAACTGCTGGACAAGGTGGCGGACGAGGGTGATGTCGAAATCTTCACCACCGAGATGGGTGTCACCGTTGGTCGACTTGACCTCAAAGACACCGGCCTGGATCTCGAGAATGGAGATATCGAAAGTACCACCACCAAGATCGTAGACAGCGACAACGTTGTCGGTGGCCTTGTCAAGACCGTAGGCGAGCGCGGCGGCGGTAGGCTCGTTGACAACACGAAGGACGTTGAGACCAGCGATCTGACCGGCATCCTTGGTGGCCTGACGCTGGGAGTCGTTGAAGTACGCAGGGACGGTGACGACGGCGTTCTTGACATTCTTGCCCATGTAGGACTCGGCGGTCTCCTTCATCTTTCCGAGGACGAAGCCACCCACCTGCGAAGGCGAGTACTTCTGGCCCTGGGCCTCGAGCCATGCGTCACCATTGGTGTGCTGGACAATCTTGTAGGGCACCTGCTGAATGTCCTTCTGGACCTCGGCGTCGGTGAACTTGCGGCCGATGAGACGCTTGGTAGCGAAGAGAGTGTTCTCGGGGTTGACGACGGCCTGGCGCTTGGCGGCAATACCGACGAGACGCTCGCCCTCCTTTGTGAAGCCGACGACGGATGGTGTTGTGCGGCCACCTGGGAATGTCAGTTAGTACGATGGCCAATGGATGGGTTTTAGTAGTGAAACATACCCTCGGAGTTCTCAATGATGCGAGGGACCTTGCCCTCCATGACAGCAACGGCCGAGTTGGTGGTTCCCAGATCGATACCGATGACTGAGCCCTTGACCTTCTCCTCGCCACCCTCAGCATATCCGCGCGCAAAGGCGGGAGCCCTGAAGACGGGGGTGCGACGCGCTGCCGAAGCTGCGCGAGGCAAAAACTGGCATGAGGTTAGAAGCTGTTTGTAATGGAAGTGCATGTAGTGCAAGTGGGGCGTGCTTACAGTCCGTGATAATCTCGAGGACAGCATTGTGATGTGTGGGGGAGACGCTGCGGTGGGAGATGCAGGCGACGGGGCAATTAATGTAGAGCGTGATGGAGCGGGTGGGTGGATGGGCAAGTGTTATATGATGATGATGAGGTAGACGGCGCTTGGACGCGGGCGATGAAATTTCTCGGAGAAGCTTCTAGCTCGTTTTGGTCCCATAACCGTCCGTGCCCGGGCAACACCACGCTGGAGTCTGGAGACTGCTCGATGCCACGACGAACATGGCCTCAGTGGCGCCCCAGATCATCTACAGTGCCATCGGTGCAGGCGTCAAGCTTGCCCTGTTTGTCTGCGGTTTCATGGCTGGGCTTGCTGCATCTGTCTGCGTTGGCGGCCCCAGGAAGCGGAGGCATCGGTGCCTGCCCGTCTTACTCAGCAGCACCGCACACCCGCACACCTGCACACCTATTCCATTAGCCTCGGGAGACGTGGAATGCGATACATTGGCTTGATGTGGTAGGTGTCTCATCTTTGCAGACACCTCGCTGACATTGCCAATAGACCCTATGTACATTGTACAGTACGTACACATGGGGCTATGACTATGGCTATGACTATGTGAGCCTCGAAACGCACGAGCATCTCGACACACATTATATTACCACTCACTTGCACGACTCTTGTTCGCATACCCTCAAGACATGCACAGCGCCAGAAACCAAATCATCCCATCTACAGTACGACTTCCTGCGACCTGGGACACACGGCCTCGACTGACGACATGTCGGATGGCGATGAGGTGCAGGGTTGTCAGGTTTCCAGTCGACTAAATGTCTTGGCACATGTGGCTCGCGTGTGGGGAAGATGCTTGATGGCGTTGTCCGACAGCATCTGAGAGGGAACACGACTCCGCTGCTCTACGACTCCCAGCCTCGCTCCGTCCTGGGATCCTTCCTCTGTACATTTTTACACACCAATAATTCCCTTCGAACCTACTCTATAACAACAGTGATACCAACCTTCGTAGAATCCCCCTACCCAACAACCCGACGCCTTCCTGTGACGTAGCGCGCTTCTGCTGCTAAGCCTCGTCCGCGACACCACAGGCTGCAAAGACATGCAGCAATCGCCCACTTGACCACAAAGCATGGCCGTCGATGACCTGTTGTTCGTGCCCCCCCAATGCGGCATGTCGTGCCCTATACTGATGGCGGCAGAAGTCGAGACACAGACGCCTTTGTGTTGCCCTCCAAAGCCTACTATCCCACCAAGATTCCCATAGCGTGCGCCTCCGCCAGACCCGTCGTACGATTCCCCAGACTAATAGACACAGGCATTTTCAACTACGGCATTTCATCAGCTGTCCCGAACCCGACCTCATCTACTATGCGAGTGGCCCCGAAGTCTATTGCCTGAACGCGGCCACGCGGACACAGGCTCACGTTGCTACACTGCCCTTCGAAGCACGCTGCACCTCGGCTGGTCACGGTTATGTTTGTGTTGGAGGTGCAGAGAATGGCAATTTCGCAGCCATCAAGGTAGCAGGGCTTCCGCCCGCAGACTCATCCGACGTCGATGCATCGTTACCGCTTGACTTGCAGCATCGCTTACCTCGGGCCCCTCAACTGGGCACCGCAGCCCGCATATGTCTCGAGAAAATTGGAGAAAACATTGTCAACTCAATATCAATACACCGGCTGCCAGACACGAGTGACGATAAGGGTGACGTCGTCGCAGTGCTTACCAACAATGACAAGACTGTACGCATATACTCACTGACGCAGAATCTCGAGCTTTCCGTATTGGATCTCCCGTTTGCTATGAACCACGCGACTATATCACCTGATGGGCAAATGCTAGTGGCGGTAGGAGACTCTCCAACTGCCTACTTTTTCGAGTATTGCAATGTGTCCAAGGCTAGCGACTATAAAGCACTAGATGGCACAGTCTACTCGTTGAACCCAGAATGGACGCTTCTTGCTCAAGTAGATCTTTATATACCCGACGGCTCACGAGCGGATGGCTACTTCACCACTGCCTGGTCGCCTTCCTCGCGCCTATGTGCGGCGGGCTCTGAATGTGGCTACATCACAGTGTTCGACACTGAAGTTGTGAGGTATGGTGAAGACCCTCAGGACGCCATCACACAAACAATCCGCTCAACAAGGCCGGATGTCTCACACGGTCCAGGCTCCGTACGGACAATGTACTTCTCGCCCGCACCATGGGACCTTCTTATCTGGAGTGAAGATCAGGGCAGAGTGTGTGTGGCTGATCTTCGGACAAGCTTGATAGTACGCCAGACATTGACACTAGATCCCAAGGAAGACGGCATCGAGAAGGTCGAAATTGCCGATTTTGACTTGACGCTGAACCCTGAGATGCATGAACTCCGTGGGGAAGCAGAGTTCCTTCGCCGGTATCACCGTGCCTTGGACTCGGAAGGTACTTCTGCGGCTGTCGATGTTGCACAGACGTACATTGACAGCGACTACGAGCGACGTAGGACATTGCAAAGGCAGCTCAGAGTTGTGGAATCGGACAATGACCAGTTTGGACTGAGCGCTCATGAGCGACAAGTCATTGAGACTTTGCGGAGTACCAGGTCGCGAGCGGACGGTCGAGAGCCAGAAATAACGCCACGGAGTATTGTGTACAACACTTCGAGGCAGCGCAATACTCCACCGTATGTCGACCTTGCTTGTGTATATGCTCACGGCTAACACCTTTGGTAGTGAGACTGGCAGCGAATCCGCACGTCGAGCAATGGCTGCAGCTGCCACGGAATATATGTTGGACACGTCTCGACATCGCGCTGAGCGAAGCGTGCCGCCCCGCCGGCAGGCCTCGGTCATTGTTTCCATTGACGAAGCCACAGTGAACGTGCCGCCTCATGCCCTGACACACATAACAGACTCGGCGCTGACACGATCACCAAACCCCGTGCCTGCACACGCCCGTCGTGCCACGAACGACATCATCTCATCGACAGATGCCGCGTGGCGCACTATAGAGGAAGCACATGCCGCCCGAGTTGCCAATGGAACCGCCACATGGAATCCATCGGCAACCGAACTTCGTAGCCTGCGGCAAGTAACGCAGATGCGCGAACGCCTTCGCCTTGTGCGAGCAGGTCAGATGCAGGCTTCGTCGGAACGCTATGATGCAGCAATGGGCGTGCGAACAGCCGGGCTAGCTATGAGCTCTGACGGACGGACGCTGTATTGTGGTACGGAAGAGGGGATTTTCGAGTTCAAGATTAATCTGCATGCGAGAAAGGCGTTTCCTGCAGTCACACCGCGCTAAGGCTGCGCGTCTTTGTCTGCGTTTTGAAACCATGGCTGGAGGCTCATTTTTCTGATGCGCAGTCTTCTTCTGATGATGATGAATGGAATGCATGAAATCAGCAATGGCGCACTGGGTGACGGACTGGATATGCTTTGGGAGTCGGAACTTCAATTTTGGTTGCAGTATGTATACCCAAGTATGTTGTGTAATAGAAGTACATTATGCACCATGTATAGCCTCCTGCAGTCATGGCGTGGAGTGGGTAATGTGGATGTTTTGTCCCGTCATGGGTGTGCGATGCCCGATGTGCGGAGCGGAAGCGCAAAAGAAGACTTGCCGTCGATGGCGCAATTCCAGCGGTGACTCCCCACACGTCAGGAGCGGCCATTCACGTACCTTGCAGATGGCTCGCCCATTACCACTAGGCATTCCACGTTAACTACGAAGTAACCCACCCTCTTCCCCATTATCCCTCTTGTATTCCTCGACACATTTACACATCTGCACATCTGCTCTACCGTGTGAAAACATCTTTGTACATTTGATTTGCCTCAACGCGAATCGACGCTCAATCGCAGCCCCGCCACTCGGCTGCCCACCAGTCCGTTTCGCGGACGCACCACACTCGACGCCGCAATGGCTGGAGAAAGCTCAAAGGGCAAGGCCAATGGCGCTGGAAAGGCTGCGCTCCCGCTTGATATCGACGGCCACAACCTGCCTCCTTCGCCGGCTCCCAGCTCGCCGCGCAATGGGCGCAAGTATGCGCTGATGACGGAGCTGGTGTACACGGAGAGCACCGACCAGTACAATGCCAGCTCTGTGCCCATCTACCAGGTATGATGAACGGAGCCTCGATTAGAGAGTCGAGCGAGTGTATAGGGAGACAAACATGGCTAACCTGCGCAGTCTGCAACCTTCAAGCAGGAATCTGCAACGGGCGGCGGCGGCGAGTACGACTACACACGCTCAGGCAATCCCACACGAACGCACCTCGAGCGCCATCTCGCCAAAATCATGAGCGCCAACCGCGCCCTCGTCGTCTCCTCTGGCATGGGCGCCCTCGACGTCATCACACGCCTCCTGCGCCCGGGCGACGAAGTCATCACCGGCGACGACCTGTACGGCGGCTCAAACCGCCTGCTCAAATACCTCTCCACACACGGCGGCATCATTGTCCACCATGTCGACACCACAAACCCCGACTCTGTCCGTTCCGTCGTGTCTTCCAAGACCGCCCTGGTGCTCCTTGAAACACCTACCAACCCTCTTATCAAAATCTGCGACATCTCCGCTATATCTGCCATCGCGCACGCCGCGAGCCCCTCGGCCGTCGTAGCTGTCGACAACACCATGATGTCGCCTATGCTGCTGAACCCGCTAGACCTCGGCGCAGACGTTGTCTACGAGTCCGGCACCAAGTACCTCTCCGGGCATCACGACCTCATGGCCGGTGTCATCGCAGTTAACGACTCTGCCCTCGGCGACAGACTCTACTTCACCATCAACGCCTCTGGCTGCGGCCTCTCTCCCTTCGACTCGTGGCTTCTTTTGCGCGGCATCAAGACCCTAGGGATCCGCATGGAGAAACAGCAATCCAACGCTCAGCGCATAGCCGAATTTCTCGAATCCCATGGCTTCAAGGTCCGCTTCCCCGGTCTCAAATCTCACCCACAGTACGACTTGCATTGGAGCATGGCGCGGGGTGCGGGTGCAGTTCTCAGCTTTGAGACTGGGGATGTAGATGTCAGCGAGAGGATTGTCGAGTCTGCACGCTTGTGGGGCATCAGTGTGAGTTTTGGATGTGTGAACAGTTTGATTAGTATGCCCTGTCGTATGAGCCATGCTAGTATCGACGAGAAGACAAGGAGGGAGAGGAACATGCCCGAGGATATCATTAGGTTGTGTGTTGGTATCGAGGACGCGGAGGATTTGTTGGATGATTTGAGTCGTGCAGTAAGTGTTCCCTCTACTCATCCTGTTGGAATGCAATTGCTGACGTGAGATCCCAGCTTGTACAAGCCGGTGCAGTGAACATTACACCTGATGGCTTCCGCGCTCTCGACTCCACAGCAGGGCAGACTGTCGAGGCTACCCCTGCTGGTCCTGCCCCTGCCCCTGCGGAGTCTTGAGTGTTTTGCAAACACCACACATAAACACAAAATACAAGTCACCGCTGTCCCATCACATGAGTGGTGGGTTAACGTGATACACATTCACTGGAATGAAAAGAGGGGGATGATACGCGGAGAAAGAAGATGTTTTCGCTTCAACACTCTCTCTGATTGGTTAAGTCACCTCTGTCACTGTCATGGTGTTAACGTGATACTCTATGATTTATGCCTTGAGTTGATAGGGGAAAATTTCCTTGTAGTTCAATGAAGAGATTCAGCACATGCATACTTTTTATGTCTGAGCGTGAACATGTCTTGTGTGCGAAGCTCTAATCTCCATACTATACTGGTGATCGCACATAACAGCATCCCCTGACTATAGTGCATCATCCATATGCTACCAAGCTCATTTTGCGCCTGTAACTAGTTCTCGAATTCTTTTTCATACGAAGTATCCCTCGTGACGGAGCATTAAACACTGATGTTTTCGGTATCAGCCATCGGAACGACCTACCAAGGTTCCGGGACCATCCGCCCGGGCGTAAGTAGATTACCCATCCCAATCTGACACCCAAGTCGCAGGCATCTACAGTATACGACAAACGTAGGATTCTACTTTTTCCGTTTCTTTCTCTGTATGATCTTGATTTTTGGTATTTTTTTTGGATGATCTAGAAAGATTGAGAGAGAGAGGGCGCAGTTACGGGGTTTGTACTGTACCGAGGTTACTTCGAAACGACATCTCAGACAACGCAGATGCAGGAGTGTTGAGCTTACGGTGCAGCTGAGACATAGTCTCTTTGAGGCGGGGGGTGTATGTTTGGATTGCAGTACAGTATTATCAGGCTCAGAGGGAAGTAACAGAGAAAAGAGAAGTGAAGAAGGCCAGGTCGTGTGGCATATGACATCACACCATGATCTCTCCATCCTACTTGACTCGATTCATCCAACAACCAAACCGCATCCTCGACACTCAAAACGACATTACAAACACTGCCACCACCACGACCAACCCACCACCCCAAAATGAGGAAACCCAACCCCAAAACCCTAAAACTTTCTTATCCCTCCCCCCCGAACTCCGCGAAATAATCTACACAAACATGCTTCTGCCTTCTTTCCCCTCCCCCTCAAAAAGCAATCCATCACTCTGGCACATCCTCCCTCCTACCCCTGCATCCCCAACAACAAACTTTACTACCCACGTCAACGACACCGCTTACAATATATCCCGCTCCCCTCCGCCAACAACATGCGCAAACATGCTGTGTGTAAACCGCCAGATTCACGCTGAACTAACAGCAGTTATGGCGCGGTTACGGCGAAAAGGGGTTTTGGGGGCGGGGTTGGAGTGTGTGGTTGAGAAGGGGAGGGTTTGGGTGTCGTGGGGTGGGGCTTGTGTTGTTAAGACGAGGGACGATGGGGTTGGTGGGAGTAGTGTTGTGATGGGGAAGAATGTTTGGGCGTGGATGGGGAGTTTGTTGGGGTTAAGTGGCATGGGGATGAATGGGAGGGCGGTCACGGTGTTGGAGAGGTTGTGGGTTGATGTACGACTATGTGATGATGGGAATAACGAAGAGCAAGAAGCAGGAGGAGAAGGGACAGAGCAACCCAATCACGCCGCTACACTGTCAGAACAACAAGAACGAAGGAGAATCAGTTGGGCGGTTTGCGCGGTGCTAAAGGATATATTGATATTTGGACCGGATATCAGAGCCCTGGCGGTGGAAGACGCGATGGGGATATCACGGAGAGTCAGGGCTAAGAGGAGTGTGGTTTTGATTGATGAAGTGGTTGTTAATGTTATTTCTCCTACCACCACCACCACTTGTCGCACAACGACAGGTGTCACAACCACCACACAACCTCCCACAACAGGTTCTACAACTACCACACCCCCCTCGACGAGGTCATCAAAAGCAGCAAAAGCTCTAGCAAAAGACCTCCTCAACGTCTGGCTGCAGCTTTGGGCCGGAGGCGAGTCTGCAGGACAAGCACAGTGTTGTAAGAGTCTTTTAGAGGGGATTGAGAGGGTGAGGGTTTGTGTGGATGGGGTGGGTGTTGGGACGAGGGTTTTGAGGGGGGAGTTGGAGAGGGGGAGGAGGGCGTCGGGGAGGGTGGGTATGGCGGTGTGGTAATGATTTTGTTCACACCGGATGGGGTGGAGGGGTGAGAGGGAGGATATGGATTCGTCGATCCTGGTTGTGCTTGCATCTTGCATAGCACTTCTCCATGTTGTTTTTATGGAGAACATGGCGATGTCCTTGGCGAAAGTGTTTGAGGTGATGAACTCGATCTACCTATGGTATCAGTCAAGCAAGCTCTTCGTTTCCAACTCAATCCAACCCAGCCTATAGTAAGATTCTGGTGATGTTGAGCTTTTTCACAGCCATGCCGTGGCAATTCCACAACCCTTGCATTGGGGCAATTCCACGCGATGCAAGCCCATATACCCACCCGTAGAAAGGAATAGAAGGCGCAGCCGGGTATTAATAGCAATGGATGCAATTGCACTTGCACAACTCCCCATACGAGGCAGGGCTATACCCGATTGCAATGCTCCGAGGTGCACCCCGATCGCAGCGAACATTGCTGGCGAGTCCTTCTTTACTCGATTTTCCCCTTGGCCCGATGGCGATTCAACAATCCCCCCTGCGGCAGCGTCCCCAATTCGCTAGGAAGGGCAATTTCAGCGAGACGACGCGGCGCCCGGCTCGGCACGCACCAGTCGCCGCACGCCCTGTGGAAGCGTCCACTCAGGTGGTCTTGGGGGGATGGATGACACAGACCATGGCCTCCACCCCCGACCTTTGCACACTTCAGGAACAAAGTGGACACACACCACTCACGCTGCACGCACGCACGCACTCTGGCAAATCGAACATTCCTGAGACCCAAGCACTCCAGACTCTGCCGATCGATTCCCTGCCGCCATGCATGTGGAGCCAGGAGTTTCGCAATGTGCGCGCTGATGCGAGGTACGGTAGAGTCGTGTACGGTTGATTGACACTGCCCCGGGCTCCGCTGCAGCTACCGTACAGTGTGGGCGCGCGACTGTTGGCCCGCACGTTGAGAAACGCTCCAGCCGTGGCCAAACAATGGCTGCTTACCTACAGCACGCCTCGCACAAGACATCCAGCGACATGCGTCCAACAGGCTTGGCATGGAGAGACGCTGTTTGGTGAAACAGGGCCCCTTGCTGCTTCAGGTTGCGCGCCCCGTCGTCACTTTCACGCGGCCCCACCACGCCATTGGCTAGACCCTCGACGCCTCTCTCAGGGGCACTGCTGCAACGGTGGAGCTGCCAGTCGGCCCCTGCATGACCCAACACGTCGTGCTGTCTGACTATGGGCCTGCGGGAGCGATGGTCCCCATGGGCGGAATTGGCATGTGGATTTAGATTTTTCGGTGGGCTCAGGCGGGAACATGCGTCTTCGTGTTTTATATTTAAGACGCCGTGGTGATCCTCCTGGCAGAGAGGTTGATGCTCTGCTCGCGTCTTGTTGATTCATTTGCTCGACTGCATCTTTCGACTGTTGCTGTCTGTCTTTCTTTGTTCCTCCCTTTGCTCACACAAAAGTCCGTGTTGTTGTAGATTGTGTATCATATCTAGCCTGCTTTTGCCTCTAAGACCACTACAACTGCTGGGCGGTTGCGCGCTTCGGATACATACGTACAACCGACAAGATGGCGGCCTCTACCATCTCCACTAGCAAGACTCTCAAGCCGGATGCGATTGACATTCCTCCATCGACCAGCGGAAGCAACAAACCTGCTACTGAACAGGAACCACCAATGTCGCCGCGCTCATGGCGACACCGCACATACACTTACCAGCCTCCATCACGGATACAAACCACCGGTAGCCTCGATGCTGAGGATTACTTTGTACGTCTGTTCTCGTCGAGCACCGATGAATCATACACTAACAGTACGTTCAGGTTGGACCCCGTGACATGTCCAAGCATTCAAAATGGCCATATTTCATGCGAATGCACGGATCCGTTTTTCCCAAGATGATCATTCCCCTCACCGTCGTTACCGTCTGGTCAACTGCCATCACCGTTGTTTCAGAACTTGTCCACCCTCTTTCCGTCAGCACCCTACTTCTCACTGTCCTTGGTTTCGTAGTCGGTCTGGCCATTTCCTTCCGGACCAGCTCGGCATACGAGCGGTATACCGAAGGCCGAAAGTACTGGAGTCAATTGATCTTCGTCAGCCAGAACCTGGCCCGTACAATCTGGATTCACACCACTGAGCGTGACGGTGAACTAGGCAAAGAGGACCTTCTTAATAAGCTCTCTGCATTGAACCTTCTCAATGCTTTTGCGTGCTCTATCAAGCACAGGCTCCGTTTCGAGCCTGGTATCGACTACCCTGATCTCCGCCAGCGCGTCGAGTTCCTCGACACCTTCGCCAAGGCTGCTGAAGTTCACATCCCCAAGGAGTCGGACAAGAAGAAGATCAAGGCTGTTGGCGAATACCTCGGTGTCACTTTCGCCGAGTCAAACCCACGCAAGAGGATCAAGCGCTCCAAGAAGCCCCTCGGTAACTTGTCACTTGAGATCCTGAACCACTTGTCCAGCTACGTCCACAGCATTGTCAACAACGAGACCCTCAAAGTCGGTCTGTACCAAAACCAAGCCAGTAAGTCCCCGCCCCGCCCCGCCCCCAGCACCTTCACCACCACACATAAATCTAACAAGCCCCCCAAGTCACCAGTATTGTTCAGCTCAACGAAGCCCTCGTCGGCATGGACCGCGTCCTCCAAACCCCGCTCCCAATCGCCTACTCCATCGCCATCTCCCAAATCACCTGGGTCTACGTCATGGCCCTCCCCTTCCAACTCGTCGACAGCCTCCACTGGATCACAATCCCTGGCTGCGTCTTCGCCGCCTACATCATCATCGGCCTCGCAGCCATTGGCCGCGAAGTCGAAAACCCTTTTGGCCACGACGTCAACGACCTCCCCCTCGAAGCCTATTGCGAAGAATTAGAAATGGATATCGATACCATTACCTCGATGCCTGCACCCTCGACACAAGAGTTTATGCGTAGAGAGGGCAATATGCCCATTTGGCCCCTCAGTCATAAGAGCTTTGACGAGTGGACGCATAGGAGTAAACAGGATATTCGCGATGCGTTGATGACAAAAACAAAGGCGGATATGGCGGTTAGGAAGAGCTTTGCTATCCCTAGGGATAGTGAGGATGATGAGAAGGCGCATGCGACGTTGCAGCAGGCAGATGCGTAGTCGTGCGTCGCACGTGGCGTTGTACATTTTTGAGAGAGTAGATTGGAAGCGTGTGCCTACTGTCTCTGCACTGTGTCTTTTGGGATTGCATAGCGAGGATACTGGGCGTTTTTGGGTTGTTGGGTTTGTATCTATTTCAGCATGCCCTAGGGCTGTAGTTTTATGGCTGGGGCTGGAGCATGGTAGTGCGTATCTGCCTACACAGATTTATCAAAAGTACAAAGAAGAACATGGCTCGAATACTGCGTGTGCCACTTTTCCTTGAAGCGAAATGCAATGGAATGTAATTTCTCTGTCCAGTTACTCCTTAGCTGTATAGTGGGTAACCTCTTTCACCTCAGTAACGTCACATCCCCACTCCCATCCCCTCTTCATCCCACCACAATTCCCACCATCTTCGCACTCCCCCATCCCCCAGCCCAACCCCTCACAACCTCGCACGAGCCTGTCCCCCCTCCCCCAACCTCCTCCTCGCCTTCTCATTCTGCTCCCCCCACCACGCCTTCCTAATCTCATGGCCCCCCATAAACGCCTCCACCCACCCCTTGTCAAATCTTGGCAATTTCCTCCCGGGCCCCTCCTCGCCCGCCAACTCCCTCACCCCCTCAAAATACTCCTCAAAGTCCGGGAAAACAAGTGTAAACGGCACACCATCCCCCTTCTTCGCGATGCGCTCCGCCTCCCACCGCTGTTGCTCCTCCAGCGGCGGTAAATGCGCGCGGCCAGATAGAATGCGCGCTGCGAGTACGGCTTGCCATTCGAAAACGCGGAATGTGAGACCTGCTGCTACGGCGCCGACGAAGAGGAGGGTTGGGTCTTGTGTATAAACGACATGTTGGTATAGTCCTGGTACACGATTATTTCGGACTTGGACTTGGGGGAGGAACGGTAGGGTCCAGGAGTATCCCGTGCCAAAGATTATCTCGTCAATGTTGGGGGCTGTGGTGCCGTCTGTGAAGTGGACTGTGCTTGTTGTGGGGTTGTTGGTGGTGGTGGTGGTGATGTGGGAGATTGAGGGTTTGGGGACGATGCTGGGGTGTTTGAAGGCGATGTCTCCAAAGTAGCCGTTTGCTTTATGGCCGAGGATTACGGCGTAGACGGGGCCGTTTGTTAGGCCGATGAGGTCGTAGGCTATGTCTGCTGCTGAGACGGAGGCTCCTACTACTACGACTCTCTATTTCAAGGTTTTTTAGTCTGTAATTCATCGCAGGGAAGGGTAAGATGGTTTGGGGGTTTGTTTTCTTTCTTACCTTGCCCTTGTAAGCGTCCCGTCCACGGAACATCTTGGTATGTTTCACACTCCCTGGTCTCGCACGTTCGAAATCTTCTAGTCCTTCTATTTTGGGAATATAAGGCACAGTGTAGTGACCACTTGCTACTACTATCGCGTCAAAACGCTCTTCCCACCACTCATCTTCTCCCACTGTATTGCTAGGTCGACGTAATACTAGTCTCCACTCCTCGCCTACTTTCTCTGCTAACTCGACAGTCGTGTTGTAGCTCACCAGCTTTTCATACCCGTTACGATGGACCAAGGAATTGATGTAACGATTGATAATCTTATGATGCCGAAATGGGGTCTGCGGACCATGTTTAGATATCGAAAGTGGACTTCTTTCACCTTCGATGTGTTCCTGTGAAAATGACATTGCAACATTATTTACATTGGTCTCGAGATACGGATACACAGAGGACTCTGAGTACCGAGGCAGCGTCACTTTTGGTGTTTTGGTGGGTAGAGTTGGTGGTGGCGGGATGTGGCGATCTGCTTTGCGGGTTGCAAGTGCGCTGAGTTCAGCTGGATCTATGTTTGGCGGTGGAGATGTGTCTTCGATCCTAGGGGATGATAAGCTTGAGTTTTGTTAAAAAGAGGGTTGATTTTCTTTACCAGCAGCCGCCAGGTGCCTCTCGTCGTTCGAATACGCGAATTTGATCGAATGCTTGTTCACGCGCGAGGGCATCGATGGTGATCGCACCGCCAGGTCCGAGACCGATTACCGCAACACGCTTGATGGCCATATTTGGGTATTCTCACGCCGAATCCAGAGGATTGGAAGATGTATAGGTGGCAGTCTGTTCAAAAGTCAAGAAGGAAGTCGCAAAACAATAAGTGGGGACATGTAGGTACCTAACCCGTGAAGAGCTTATCGCGCAATCACGCGACTCCGCGGCACCCTCTCCATCAGCACGGCCGTTCCTTCAGCCCGTAACCTACCGCGTGGCTGCCAGCTGCCCCATGGCCCATGGCCCAACATTGCCTGCTACCGAACATTCTCACCGTTGCTGCTTCGATTGGACTTGGTCGTGTTTGCGACATGTTGGAGTTCAATGGCGCAATTATACCAACCCCTGCTCTCCAAGCCTTAGCGTTTACCCCACCACCGTACCCACCGACCATTCACCACCAGGTACCACTTGAATGCTGCCGAAATTGGCGGGAAAATCGTATCCAGTACCAGAATGCCATGCCTTCTGGTGGGAGTGTTCATCGAGGCGTCGGCATGGCCTTCGGCACGATAAGAGATAGTCGGTGATGCCGACTTGGAAACAAGGCAATGCGAATCTACGCTTGGAATCACGCCTTTGGCTAGAAGGTCTGGACATGTGGAGGGCAGCAAGACTTATATTCTGGTCATACACCTCGTTTCATGCTTTCCATTCCCGATGGTATGGTAAGGATCCAAGAGCATGGCTAGCTACGAAGAAAAAGGCGTATCGCCTGCAGCACAAAGCGATGTCTCCGATTCGTTTGAGACTGAGGTAGTTGATCTCGACAATGATGTAGCGGCTCTACGGGCCCGACGCAAGTAAGTCTTTCCATCTACCGCAGTGCCTCAGGTATTAACAGATTCAGGGTTGATACCACAGTCTTGCCATTGCTCTTCTTGGGCTTGTTGGTGTTTCAGTTGGACCGCATGAACCTTGCCAGTGCGCTCACAGATGGCTTTGCAAAGGACATCAAAGTGAATCAGAACACTATCAATCTAGGAAACCAATTGATGTTCCTGGGCATTGTGGTATTAGAGATTCCTTCGAACATCATCCTGCAAAGGGTAAGCAGTCAGACTTGCACACATTGACCAGCCAGACCGTAGACTGATGTGACTAGATTGGACCACGCAAATGGATCTCTGCACAAGTCTTCATCTTTGGGCTTGTCGCAACTCTACAAGTCTTTGTCAAGAACAAGACAGGCTTCTTGGTTTCGCGATCTTTCCTGGGACTATGTGAAGCTGGGTACATACCCGGTGGGATCTACACCTTGTCCACATGGTACACTAAGCGAGAACTTGCGAAGCGTGTTGCTGTGTTCTTCTTTGGCATGTTTGGCGGTAACGCAATCAGTCCGTTGCTCGCCAGCGGTATCTTGAAGCTGCGAGGTCATGGTGGCTTGAAGGGATGGCAGTGGTTGTTCCTACGTTCGTCCTCCCAAAAATAACAACGCAAAGATACTAATGACAAACAGTGGAGGGCGTATTCACTATGCTTGTATCAATCACCCTTTTGTTTCTACTCCCCGGCACTCCTGATCAACCTCGACCTCTTCTTTCTCCAGGACTCATCCGCTTCAAAGAAACCGATCGCAAAGCGCTCCAACGTCGCCTTGAAGCCGACAACAGCGAACGCAAGCCTGGTACACAAGGTCTCCATATTCCACTCTCCATCGTCTGGAAGACAGTCAAGCACTACCGCCGCTGGCCATCATTCATCTCCACCTTCGCAGTCTTCTCGACATGGTCGTCTCTCACCACTTATACACCTAGTATAATAGTAGCCCTAGGCTTCAGCAGAATCGAAGCCAACGCCTTAGCCTGCGTGGGTGGCTTCTTCGCACTAGGCGTCGTCTTCTTCTTCGGCTGGCTTTCCGACAAGACCAACAAACGCGGTCTCTCTGTCATCATTGCACAAACACTTTACCTCCTCGTTCTCATCATCACCCGCTCCGTCCACCCGCATGTGGGAAAGTGGTCGCGCTGGGGTCTCTGGACAACCGTCAACGCCTTTGCGATTGGGTACCATCCTGTGCATAACTCTTGGGTACAGCTTAATTGCCAGGATCCGCGAGAGCGCAGCATCAGCATAGCCATGTGGGTTATGAGTGCCATCTCAGGGTTGATGGTTGGGACGCAGTATTACCGGGCAGATGATCTACCGTTTTATAGTAAGGGATTGAGAATTCAGATCATCATGGTCGCTGTGGGAATGGTATTTGCTATCGTGCAGGTGGGTGTGTATGGCTGGTACAACAAACGGCTGATTCAGAGATGGAAGGGGATAGGTGGGAAGGAACCGTGGTTGTATACACCTTAGAAAGGCTCCTCGAACGAGGACCTATTCGATTATAGATCACAAAATTCATGGCTAACTAATACTGAATATCAACAAGTGTATGAATCTTTCTCTACATCGAAAATATACCTGAATGACAATGACACAATTCTATGGTCACGACAGGCTCTCACGCCATGGATGTGACAATAACACGCGCTCACAAGGAATACTTCCAGGAGGCCCATCGTTCAGACCGAATCTAGTACTATTCCAAAGCACTCCATCTCCTCCAACATCTTTGTCAACTCGTTTGTGATCGTCTTTGTAGAGCTGATGAATCTTCTCAGCAACAAGTAGTATTGCTGCTCGAGCTTGGGACCTGGGAGTTTCTACGGACCCGCCAAAACCTCATTCAGGCATACTTCAGCATGGAAAGAGATGTATCTCATTCCCGAAACACGGTTGAGTAGCTTGATGGCGAAAGAGGTAACACTGAGGAATGGCGTGGCTTGGGTAAACCATCCCTTCTCTTCTACGTCCTCGTTGGAGTCAATGACTAAAGGATCCAATAAATATCGGAGAATGGATACATGCAGGGAGACCGAATCCAGGTGTCTACGTGGACCTAACTACCTGGATTTTCCAAACTGTACTGATTGAGAAGGAAGGCACGCTCCCTTTCAACGACGAAATGTCCTTGTTGTGTATGAACAGTTTAATCTGCGATTGACTGACGTATGTATACCGATATGACCGTGGATGGACGCTCAATGAATACAGCGACAAAACCTGCACCAGTGAATGCGTGACCTTTTCGTAGGACCACGCCGGCCTCCGCAGGGATACTTGGAATGATCAGCTCATTCCCGTCCGTTGGTAGAAAACTATGCTTCTTCTCAGAACATCGAGTTGAACAAGGATCCGGCTGCAAAGTTGCAGGTCTGAGCTCAGGACGTTCAGACGTTGATGCAGGTGAAGTTAAATCGTGCTGGTACCCAATGTTGACATACTGGACCATACCTACTCAACCCCAGGAATCAAGCAAACCGTAGAGTTTGAAACTGCCTGTCCTTTACAATGCAAGAGTTGTGTTCTGCTGGAAATTGCCGCTCAGGTGATGTATTGCTCGCCAGTTGTCAAGATTGATATCAAGACCTGTGATGCAACTGCTCTTGCGCATACAATGCATCGTTTTAGCACAAAGGCACGCTTGCTGGACGACAAATTTATCGAGAAGGTTCCAAAGACCCTTAAGAGCGCCAGCGCAAACGCTGCGTCGCTGCCTACACATTCTCAAAATGCAAACGCTCTCCGAGCACAGGCGCTCTACCACACCTCTGGCACCGAGCACAACCAGCTCACCATACCAACTATACATCACCAAAGCAACCCCGTATCCCCATCAAACATGGCAACCAGCAGTTGGTCGAGAGGTCAAGAGCGTTCTTCTGTTACGATATTTGTAGGAGAGAAAGCACTTCCAGACCGTCCTTCACCTGGTCACCAGTTCGATTCCCACCGAAAACCTGTTTCCCAGCGCAAAAAAGAAGCGTTGGTATCGCCGGGTTCATAGGTCACCACCCCAGCAATAGGGTGGTGCTTTTTTTGCTTCTTTTGGTCAGTGCTAGTAGTGATTGAGGGATAAATAGATGATGCAGCAGCTGTGTGGCAGAGTCATCAAGCCTGAGATGAGACGATGAGGTGATGAATAGAAATCAAATGCTTTGTTAGAATGTAAAATGGGAGCAGATTATGTGTGCGACGTGGGGAGTTGTCAGACAGCTAACCAAGAAAGAGGGTTTCACCTAACTGTCTATCGTAACCCGTCGCGATTACCTGTGCTTATCTATTAAGTTAATCCTAAAATACCCGCGGTTGGGTCTCTCGTTCATTGCCATTGTACTGTAGGATGTACTGTACTGTATTGGGGATTAGTTTGGCGCGAAGTAAGAAAGGCACCATGCATATCGAAAAATACAGTTTATAGCAGTTGGAATGCAGTTGGTAATAAGAAGAAGACCCTGGAAAAAGATACGCGAAAAAAAAAGAGTAAGCCAGAAAGAAGTCTGGGAAGCAGAGAGAAGGCATTGCAAAATTGTGGATGACGGATATCTCGTGGACCAGCTACACTTAGCTGATTATCTCGTGTTAGTTCCGTCAGTTTTTGATGGTGATCAACTACGCGCTGTGCTGTGCCGCACAAGGGTTGATATTGGGTAGTCACTGTAGCTCCACTTTTCAGGATCTCTCGTGAAAATGAATATACGGTACTCCATGGTAATCAAGGCTCGCTTGACGCGCGCACCCTCATCAATTGGGTCATCTTCAACGCGGACCTTGAAATTCGCGAAAATTGACTTTGTGCTGGTATGGTTAGGAAGGCGTAGATGATGAGGCTATCGATGCGGCGGAAGTTATATTTTAAGCGCCAGGATTGGTGTTTTGTCAACTCCCCTGTTGTTCCTACCCATTTTAGCATGGTCACGTCTATGCCCCAGCCAATCTGCTCAATTCACTACGCCGCACCATGGCTGGGACACATGTGCCTCCGCACGGTCAGGATGCGATATTTGGAGGCGAGTAACTCTTAAGTCTGGCTTCATACGCAGTCTTTGCTCGTAGACCCTTGGTTGCACAATGCTTTCGCCAGAGAACCTTGAAGCAACCCAATCTTGGACTACAACCTGGGTAACGGCCGCCGCTATCTTAAGTGCACAACTTTATCCAATTCACAGTACTGCGTCTCTTGCTGTATATTCCGAGCTGCTATGCTGGACGCTCTTGACAATCATCTTCACGCTTGTCCCTCGCTACCATGTCAAAACCTGGGAAGGCTGCAATAATCGATTCAATGCCTTTCCACCAGCTCTCTTATGGGTGGCTGCTGCCTCGATTTCTGTCGCGGCGCTTGCTTCTTCCGCTGGCGATGCAACGTGGGTAACAGTGAGTCTTGAATTGTCAATGACTGACCGAGGTCGTGTTGACTTTCATCACTCAGCCTATAGTACCCTCGATACTCCTCGCCCTGCGTCGTAATTACTTACTGCCTCGTCTTCGCAAGTCGCAACCCGAATATTTCCAATCCACATGGCTTTCGCTGGGATTGGGTCTGGTTTCGGCGGTATTCCTCGCTCCAAACTACCAGATGGATAAATTGGCAGTTTCCGGGCTGGTCTTGCTTGCTCTCACTGGACTCTACGGTAGCCTTATAATTATGTGTGAGCCAAGGAGCGAGCTTCAAGATGGATTCAAAGGGTCGAACTTAGGCTCTTCGATGCGCGCCATCGCTGTTCGAGCACTACCTCTGCTTTTGGCTGTAGCTGTTTTACTGACAACAATCTGGCGTCCCAGCCAATTCCTCAACGTGCTGACTTGCCTCTGCGCTGGCTTTCTGAAAGCCACGCATTGGCTACTAGTTCTTTGGGTAGTAAGTTGTCTCGCAGATGCACCCTCACCTGTACTAATTAGTAAGGTACATCAATCTCCCTGGGAGATCGCGCCGATAATGTGGGCTTACGCTGCTGCTGTGAACAGTTCTTTGAGTCCTAACACTACACTGTTTTACGGTTTGCTACAGACCTTGAGTCAATTGGCTGTGGCTCTGCTGAGCCTGCATCAGATTGTATTGTTTTTGCCAAAGACGACTATTGGCCGTTACTCGTTAATGGTCTTAGCAGTGTGGCCTACATTTTCGTTGATACGATACACATCTTTGAGCGGCATGGTACCCTTCATTTCTGAGGATGTTTGGGACCAGAAACTTTACAACCCACAGCCCAGACCCACGCCCCATCATCCGATCGAGGAGCTTGTTGCGAAAGCGCATGAATCTTTCGTGGCTCTTGTAGAACGTCAGTCTCGTACGCTTGAGGCTGCCGAAACAGAGTACCTCCGAAGATATGGACGTTCGCCACCACCAGGCTTCGAGAAGTGGTTCGAGTACGCACAATCCAAGCAGTCTATCCTGATAGATGATTTCGACATGATCGAGGATGATCTGAAGCCATTTTGGAGAATTCCCGTCGAGCGTCTGCACGAAAGTGTGGACTACGTGACTAGCTTCGATCATCTCGCGTTGCGCAAATGTGGCTTCGTTGACGGAGTATTCCAAGGGCAGGGCGATGCCTGGATTGTCAACGATGTTGGACAATTGCTCCAGGAAGTTTCAAAAAACTTACCTGACGTTTCATTCGCCTTTGATGTGGTTGATGAGCCACGAGTGGTCGTTACACAGCAGATGCTTGATGATGGCGGCGTGGCTAAGCCGGAATTTCAGGACGTAAGCCACACACCGATCTGGGCACGCACTGTCAGCCCATGCCAGGGCCGGATCTCGAAGATCTCACAGCCTAAGATTCACGATTACGGTCTCTCCTTTGTGCAGGATTGGTACTATGCAAAGGACGTCTGCCAGCATCCCGAATTCGAAGATATGCACGGCTTCTTCAAATCGCCCGCAACTGCATTGTTGACGGACGCACCCATACCTGTTCTGTCACAGGCAGCACCGACCTCCTTTGGTGATATCATGTACCCCAGTCCGTGGTACACGGAAAAGCTAGACCAAGGGGACTACAAAGACGCCGAAGATCCCCCTTGGGACAAGAAAGCAGATACACTATATTGGGCCGGCAGTACAACTGGCAGCTACAGCACCAATGGCGGTTGGAAGTACTCCCATCGGCAGCGCCTCATCAAAATGGTGAAGGACCTGCCTCGTACTCAGCACAAATATATGACGCAGCTGAAACCGGGTTTATGGGCAACCTACCAAGCTGTAGAAGACCACAGCGATCTGTTCGACGTCAAACTTACTGCCATCATCCAATGTGATGAGCTGGACTGTCGTGAACAAGAAGACTACTTCAAGCCCAGTGACAAGGAAGAGCGGAGTCAGCAATTTGCGTCCAGGTTTGTCTTCGATGCCGACGGTAACTCATTCAGTGGGCGCTACTACACGCTTTTGCAGTCTCGCAGTGTGGTTCTCAAGCAGACGGTTCTGAGAGAGTGGCATGATGAGCGTCTCATACCGTGGGTACATTTCGTCCCCGTCAGCTTATCAATGGAGGAGTTACCAGAGATCATGAGGTACATGACAAGTGATGAGACGGGCCGACGAATAGCGAAGGAAATTGCGGATGCAGGGAGGGAGTGGCATGCCAAGGTCCTGCGCCGTGAGGACTTTACGATATACTTGTACCGGCTCATGCTCGAATTAGCGAGGGTAATGGATCCAGGCCGTCAAGAGTGATTGAATCATAATGACGAGTAAATAATACAATTGAACAGATTCCCAAGATAGTTGCGTGGCCTGAGCCTGACTCGAAGTGTAGAGCCAGCAATACCTCGCTGCCCATTGTCAAGGCAACTCCATAGGCCACTATAAGCATAAGATCAACCTTGCGGTGTCTACATTTCGCTCAATGGCTTTTGGGTACGATGAGAAGCGCGGGGGAAAGAGAGCGTTCTCCAACTCAATGTCTCGAGTGGGCGTATCAAAATGCCTCCGGTCCGAACAATTAGCTAGTTGATGGAATGTTCAGTACCTCAAGGTTCTCTTTCATGAAGCCTTGCAATAAGCGTTTCGTAATGGTTCATCATTCCAGATAGTAGTGGAAGCTAATAATTTGCTTCTACATATGTAGCTCCACGCCTCAAGAGCTCTCCCGAACTCCGCGCTAAAGCCCCACATGTCGGCAAAACCTTCCGCCATCCACCGACCAAAAAACTTCGAGCCTGGACCGAGTCCAACGACGCGCCAGACGCGAAAGTAAACCTTTCGACCTCCACACATTGAACGAGCTCCAATTCCACGGGAACATGTTCGCGGTACCGGGATGGAACGTTTCTGCGCCTATCAAGGCGCAGGTCGAAACGCCCAAGCCAAAAGATCCGAATAAGCTGGGCAAGAAGGCGCTAAAGAGGAAAGAGAAGCAGGAAGTCAAGGTCAATACCGAGAACATTGGGGAATATTGGGAGAAGGCTGTGGAGACTGTAGATGCAAAACCAACTGAGGCACCGAAAGCTGCCCCCAAAGTTCAAGAGGCACCTAAGTCGGACACAAATGCTGCGATTTCAACGGACGCAGAGATAGCCGGCGATGGTGCGACAGAGAAACGTGGGAAGAAGCGGAAGCGGGGCAAGGCCGGGGGAAGGAAGAACAGAGAGGATGGTGGTGAAGGTGCTGAGAAGACAGAGACTGCCGGATCTGCTGCTGATACTTCGAAAGACGCGACGAGTGGCACGCAGCAAACTTCAGCCGAAAAGCCGACAAACACAGACGGCGAGTCCAAGCGCGATAAGAAGAAGCGCAAGAAAGAACAAGCCGCAGAGTCGAAATCCCAGATCGTCGAACCCATCCTCCCCGCCGCCGCCGTCGACCTCCTCCCTGAACCCAAAGGCCTCACCCCCCTCCAAAAGTCCATGCGCAGCAAACTCGCCAGTGCCCGATTCCGCCACCTAAACGAATCCCTCTACACCAAACCGTCGGCCGAATCCCTCGACCTCTTCAAGCAAGACCCCTCCATGTTCGAAGACTACCACCGCGGCTTCCAACAACAAGTCGAAGTCTGGCCCTCTAACCCCGTCGACAGCTACGTCTCTAGCATCCTCGCGCGTGGAAAGATAAACACACGCGACCCATGGAAAGCCGCAAAACGGCTAGCCAAGAAGGGCAAAGGTTCTGCTCCCGAAGAAGAAGCCCCAACATCAGCCGTCGTACGCGCAACTGGCGACGCCAAACCCCTCCCCCGCAACATCAAAGGACATTGCACAATTGCCGACCTAGGCTGCGGAACAGCATCGCTGTCGTACCGTCTCCAACCCCACCTCAAACCACTAAACCTCACATTCCACTCGTACGATTTATCCAAACCCACCGGCCCCTCTGCCCCACTCGTCACAATCGCCGATATCAGCGCCCTCCCTCTCCAAGACAACAGCGTCGACATCGCCATCTTCTGCCTCGCACTCATGGGCACAAACTGGCTCGACTTCATCGACGAAGCATACCGCATTCTCCGCTGGAAAGGCGAACTCTGGGTCAGCGAGATAAAATCGCGATTCGGCCGTGTAGACGGGAAAAAGAAGAACAATATCCCCATCAACAGCATCGGCAGCCTCAACAAAAGAGACAACAAGCCCGCGAAGAAGAGCAGCAAGAAGAAAGACGCCGATAAACCTGAACCAGAGGGTCCACAAGACTCGGATGATGAAACTGAACTCGCTGTTGCGATTGATGGACAGCCGACCGCAGATTCAACGGACATCTCGGCGTTTGTCGAGGTCCTGCGTAAACGCGGGTTCGTGCTTGATGCCCTGCCCGAAAGACAAAATGACGCTGTAGATCTAAGTAACAAAATGTTTGTCAAGATGCAGTTTGTCAAGGCGGCGCACCCGAGTGCAGGCAAGAACGCGAGGGAGGATCAAAAGAGCGGCGCAAAGCCGCAGCAGGGGCTGAAGATGGGGCTCAAGGGGAAGAAGTATAGTGCTGTGGTTGAAGGAGGGGAGAAGGCGGACAAGGATGGAGACGTGTTGAAGCCATGTTTGTATAAGATTAGGTGATTGGGGGGGATTGGGACGGTTAACAGGCTTAATCTTTGTATTTTCACGCCGCTCTTATTGAGTCTGGCTTGTGGGAATCTATTGGATCCCCATAATGTGTTCTGGTGACATGTTGCTTAATATTTCATCATCGTGCTCAGTGCTTATGCCGTAGATAGTACATGTGGAAAGTGCCCACGTCATGGGCTCAACTCGAATTGAGCCTCTCGTCATCGAAAAAGAAGTGGAACGTTCTGTCTAGTTAGGATCCTCGGTCGAAACGAACCGTGTCGCAATGGTCTCAAAGAAGTCTACTGAGCTAATCCCGCAAGGAAGCTGGCTGCACCATCGATATTTCCGTCTGCAATATCCAGTGCCTGAACTGCCTCGGCCGAAGTAACATTGAACATGGAAGTGAGCTGCTGAATGTATTCTTGTGGGTATCTAGAGTTAGCTGCGGCTGGGGATGGCGCTGGTGCGGGTGCTTTGGGTGCTGCAGGTTGCGATGATGACGAAGGACCAGAAGCAGAGGACCCAGCAGCGATCGAGGGCTCCGCAGCGGCAGTGGCGCCTTTGGGTCGTACAGCACCGGTCTTAGCGCCTATCTCCGTGCCGTTGGGGCCTGCAACCGTAGGCTCGTTCATCTCCGCCTCTTCAAAACTACGTGGGATCTCCGACTCGTGGAGGAAGGGAACTTCTTGGCCTTGGAAGCAGAGGGCATTCTTCTCGAGATCGATTTTGGCACGGTATCGCTTGAGCATGTCGAGGCCGAAGAGCAGATCTACGTCCTTGCCCTCCATGACCGTGAAGGCGCACGGCATGACCGCGCCGCCAATCTTGATTTCAGCGTGGTGGACGCGACCGAGGATTCGTGCTGTACCGACTCCGCGAGCCATGCCTGCGTATCGGACGTCCATCAAGCGCATGATGCCACAGCGTTCGGCGCAGTCGGGGGACATGATGGTGGCTTGGGCGCCCGAGTCGACAAAGGCCTTGACGGGGACGCCGTTGACTTCGGTGTTGACGTAGAGCATGTGGACGCGTACGAAGACTGGGGGTGTTAGCACATGGTTCTGGGACATGGAGAGGTGGTGCAGGTACCCTCTGGATTCTCGTCGTAGGCCTTTTGCAGGTTCTCCACGACACGGTCCTGCCTGATGAGGTCCTCGATCTTGCGCTGGGCCTCGACGTTGAAAGGGTCCTCGTTGAGGAGGGCGATCTGGTTCTGGCGCTCGCGCTCTGCTTCGTCTGCCTGGCGTTGCCTCATGGCGAATGTTTCTCTCCAGCGGGCAGGGTCGTTGAGGGCAGCGCCGAGCTCGGGGTCGCGTCTGCGCAGGTCGTTCTGGGCATCGGGGTTCATAAGGATGTGCTGTCGCACACCCTCTGGATCAGGCTGCGCTGGCACGCGGGGGCCGCCGGTTCGAGGCGCAGGGTTTCGGCGGATCATGACGGCGAGCATCTCACCATCCCTTATTCCAGCATCCTCTAGTGTCTGTGTCTCGTGGGCGACGGGCTGGCCGTTGAGGTAGATGCTCTGGGAGGCGGCGGGCAGGGCGGTGTCGGCCTCGATGAAGCCCTTGAGGTCCTTGACGGTGCTGCCCGGCGGCAGCTCGAGCGTCAGCAGGTCGTTGTCGGCCTGGGTGCCGGGCGCGGTGATGGAGATGGTGACGCGGGGCCTGGCGGCGCAGGTTAGCCGTGCCTGCTGGGCACGTCGCACAGCAACGGTTCTGGCAGACACTCACATGGTGGGCCGGCGCAGTGGCGGCGTCCTTGCTGGGACCGCTGCAGGTGGCGCTGGATGCGGGCAACGAGCGTGGTACCGTGGCCGCTGGCGGCGACGAGCGGCTCCGCTGGGGACGGGCGAGGTTGCAGTGGCCGGCGCGGGGGGAGGGGAGGGCGGCGGGCAGCAGTCCTGTGGCCGAGACGGGCAGAGAGGGAGTGGCAGTAGCGTCGGTGAAGGGCTTATAGACAGCTTGGGGCACAGGACAGCCGGGGCGGCCAGGACAGCGGCGTTGGACGTGAGGCACCAGGGCTGCAGCTCGAGTGCTGCACACGAGCGGCCGCTTGTGCTTGCTAGAAGGCAATGGAACGGCGCGGGCGCCCCTCTTTCAGGCTGCAACGGCCGGTGTGGACAGTCAGCGCCTCAGCCTGCCAGGGCCCGGGGCATCGTGCAGCGCCATGTCGTGAGCGCGAGGCCGTCCCGCAGGTGGCCGTCTGCTGTATGCAATATACTGTACAGAGGGCCAGAGGCGGCCAGGGAGGAGCGAGGCCCGACCCGCACGCCCAGCCGTCGTCAGCTTACTGGACTGCATGGTGGAGCACCGGGCCCGGTGTAGAGTGCACAGTACGGTCACTACGGTGCATTGCTGCTCTAGCCCTGTCGGCCGCAGGCAAGGGCTCATAGGTACTCTGCACACTACATACAAGGCCTGGGGACGTATAGTAGGTACATGAGATGCCATATGCAGCATGGCGGGGGGGGGGCGCCCGCTTGGAGGGGGTAATACAAAGCGCAACATGGCGACATCAACCACACACGACACTTGACGGCCAGAGCATCCACGGATTCCTCATTCCTCAGGCTGGCTTTCAGGCTATAATGCGTCGTCTGCCATTAGCCAGCCATGTCCACGTCTGGGACCATGGCTGTTGCTTCTTCCAGGGTTGCGTCTTGCCTCGATTCATAACAGTATCGCCATCTCTCCAAACAGCCAGGATGCGCTTCCATCGAGGGGGGGGGATCGCTGGGTGCACGACAGCAGCCATGCATAATGTCATGCTCCAGCGCAATCGCCCGGCCTCTGAATCGTACGATATGTACATTCACCTGCAAGTCATTCTAGTCTTCCGTTGATTGCCTGTCGCCAGCCATTGCTTGGGCTGAACAGGCGAGCCAATGGCTGCATGTTGGCTACGACACCCTCTCTCTGCATTCCATCTCCTCTCTCTCTATTCTGAGCAGCAGGTGGATCGGAGACGTTGGTCATCTGACCAGACACGGGATGGTTCCTGTGCCTGTATGTAGTGTATATAAACAACCGCCAGAAGGCCGACTGTGCAGAGTAGCGTACGATTGAGCAGAGTACCCCGCTGTTGCCCGCACGCGAAGCGAACTGCGGGGGTCTGGCCGTAGGGCATCTCGTGAGAGCCAGGAAACCACCTGGGCACATCCCACCACTGCACCGCGGCTTCCTGCAGCTGTACCAACCCGCCCCAGGTCCGCTTTCCTGCTTCCATGCCCAAGCTCCCTCTGCCGATCGAGACCTGTCGCGAACCGCTGATCGCCTCGCCAAGATGCCACGGGACCTGCTAGCCGACCGTGGGACGCTCGACGGCATGGCTGAACTGTCCAGAGAGCCTGCCACCAGTCCACCACCCGCCAGCTCAAGTCTGGTGCCGCATCGCGAGTCCAACATCATGAAGCAAGAACGCCTCAAGAAGACGGGCATCCACCCCTTCGCCCAATTACTCAACATTGAAGACCTGGACGACTGTGACTGGCTTGAGCATGCTGCCTTTGATCCGATTGAAGCCGCTTCGAGGGAGAAGGTAGGACACAATCATCGCCCTTATGTCGAATTCACCATCTCTTCGTCTCATATGTCTGAAACGTCTCATCTGGCTCTTGTCACACCGTTGGGCATCGTCAGGCACCGATTCTGCGCCCTTCTCCCTCCTTCGTCACCATGCTCGAGAACACGACATGGCAAAAGCTCATCGTACGCGACCACGATTGGAACACAAGCAATCGATGCGCTGGCTTTATTGTACCAACATTGTAACATCTTGTAATCTTGCATATTGTCTACCTGGTCGCTTTCGCATCTTGTACCACACCACTTCCTTACCATCGTCTGTGTAACGCTCCTCCTTACACCAGCCCGCAGGTCCCCTCCTCTTCATCCCAGTGCAACTATACAAGCTTAAAGGGGTCCACACGTGACCTACCGCATCACTTCTAACAGTCAATCAGCTCGAATACCGCCTCGCAACATGCGGCGAACTCTGCTCCGGCCTCTTCACCTCGGCCTACCCCACCTCAAGCGGCCCCCTCGGCACCCTCCTCAAATCTCGCACCACCTTCCCCTCCATAGACTCAGCTGACTCTGACCGAAAACGCATCCTCCTCGCCCATGTCATCGCCACAAAAACCTCCTCGCAGCTCGTCACAGACTCTGCCATGGACTACCCTCAAGATTGGAAATCAAAGTACCAGCTCACCCCCAAAACTGGCCACAACGAGGACGGTCAAACCGTCTGCATACACAGTCTAGCTGTTCACCCTGATTTCCAGAAAAAGGGATTGGGCCAGGTATTACTAAAGGCGTATGTGCAGCGTGTCAGAGATAGCGAGGTTGCGAAGCGCATCTCGATCATCTGTCGAGAGAAGTTTGTGGGGTATTATGAGAAGGTTGGTTTCAGGAAGGTAGGACCGAGTAAGTGTCAGTATGGGGGTGGGGGATGGATTGATATGATGTTGGATTTCGAGGAGGATTACAGGGATGAGTTTGGAAATTCGTGAGAGCTAACATGGGCGTGGTAAATGTTATTGATATGAGATGGAGGGTTAATGTTGTGTTAAAAACTTGCGAAGATTGCAATTGTCCAGACTTGGAAATCATCAAACCGTCTGGGCGGTACAGATTTGATCTGGGCGCGAAATGCAATTTCAGAAGAAAATACCCGCAGCTGATTGCATGACAGGACAGGCAGGTTCTACTAACACATACACTACGTGAAAATCACTTTCACCCTGAATACGAAACCTTGAACATCTACTAGACTAGGCCGCATACAGTGCCGTTTCCAATATCAGCACCGAGCACCAACATTTCTTCCAGCATGTCTTCTTAATGAAGGTGCATATCATCAGGCTGACCCTGATTCGCTCGCTTGTCTTGCATGCTCAGTCGCAGGCATCTGCCTGAGTGTTCGTCACCACGATGTCGGTCGTGACACCTTACCTTCCACCCTACGACGAAGTCTTAGCAATCACACCAAAGACTTATGGACTCCCAAGTAACCTCAGCAAACATCTATGGAGCATGCGTGTTGCACCTGGGAACAACAAGCACTAACATACGTCTCATCAAAATCCTCCCCAAGACTTCTGCAGACGAAAATACGCTCATCTCGTGTAACCTCCACGTAGTTTCGCTCGACAAGAGGCCCGACTACACGGCTCTCTCGTATGTCTGGGGCGATGCGACAGTCAACGAAACCATTCTTCTCGACGGTGAACGATTCTTGGTCCGATTGAACTTGTGGAACTTTCTCGTCCAAAGACACATTGAGGGTACCCCAGGTCTTTTGTGGATTGACGCTCTCTGCATCGACCAGAGCTCCATCTCCGAGCGGAACCACCAAGTTGCTATGATGAGCCAGATTTACTCCAAAGCAGCACTCGTTATCACATGGCTTGGCCCGGGCCCAACGGAACTCATCGAAGCACTTCGATGCATTAAAGACTCGGAACACCCATCGCATGAAGTTTCCATTTTGAGCGCGAACGTCTATTGGCATCGAGTGTGGATCCTTCAGGAGTTGTTCCTAGGTCAGAAGGTGGACCTAATCTGTGGTAATGAGAGCTTGGATCTAGATGTGCTGTATAAAAGGCTTGAAGACCTCACGGAAGAGCCTGACGATCTCGAATTCTCGGATAAACCACCCCTGCAGCAGCAATCTAGAATGGTATCCATCGTCGTGTTTCGAGAGAATCGCAAAGCCAACTCCATCGGGGACCTTGAGGATTCCGCATGGACCCTTCAAAGTATTCTAATGATGTTTGCTGATGCTCAATGCTCAGATGTTCGGGATCGCGTCTATGCTATGACAGCATTGGTAGTCGATCCATTACTCCCAGACTACTCTTTGACCCCATCTGAGCTATATGAGAAGCTTGTTTCAAAGTATGACAGACCGGTCCGCCACCCTGGTAGCATTGACCATCGCGAAGCCGAACTCTTACTCTTCTTAGGGTTCATAAAGGATCAATTGATACCGGAAGAAGTGTCCATAACTTAAGTTCGAAGACATATCCGAACCCCGTGAATATCTCCTGTTCCAGCTAGGGAACATTGATATGGAGATGTAAGCGTAACAAGGTTGAGCCCGTACTGTGGAGGTATCTTCCCGGGAGTTTGGCCGCTGCAGTCATTGCGGCTTCGAAGCATACATGCAACCTGCAACCATTTAGTGAACACAATGGCAAGATAACCTTAAAGATTGCGTGCTTGTTAGTCGTGGCAACGGTCGACGTTAAGAAAAGCAATGCTAACGCGCATCGAGTTAGCATCGAAAAGTTGGACGCGAGCAACGCCGAAGTCATCCCTTCACCAGATCTGGATGCAGTGAGAACGCTCCAGACAATGTCATACCACAGCTTTAAGGACAGTGAACGAAGTTTTGATTAACAGCAAGTGCGATAGAGCCCGTCGATTGCACATTGTAGGAGCTTCTGTCCTTCGAGGATCCACGCGACTCAAAATGGCGCAAACGCGTCTAGGCGCGACTGATGAAGTCATTATCCAGCTATCTTACTCGCACTGTACCAACGTCTTCATAAGAACGACATACCGACAGCACAAGGCCCGAAAGTGCTGTGACAGCTGATCTATAGATCAGCACCAGATCCAGGTTCTCGGAGCATTCATTACTAGCCAATTGACTCTTCTGAATTCCTGTCCCCAGGGTCTGCATTCGGGACTTCCCTCTGCCAATGCAGGGACCCACTGTTCACCGAATGCTTCTGTTGAGCCACCGCGGGTAACAAACCTCAGCAGCTGCCACACAGACCACATTCTGCACTTTCCCAGTAAAATCTAAAGGGCCTTATAGGTAAAGCCATCCCCGTAGTGGTCCTGGGGCGCTGCTCAACACAATGACGTGCTCTCATGGTGTCTAAGAAAATTCTCTGATCGGCTGGAGATCCCTCGATACGCTATTATAGAAAAGAGCCCCGCAGCGTCCCGATAACCTGTTGCTATCGCCTGCGCACTTCACTTCCCCAGGTTTTCTTTGTCAATTAATTATGTTGAAGTACAATCAGGACCTCGAGAGTTCGCCACACCTCGATCATCATGTGTCGGACGACCAACCTATTCTAGAGCCACAGTTGAACGTTGGCGGGCATGGGGCCACACAACGTCATTTGAAAAATTATCATGTCACTATGATTGGCTTCTGTTCTGGCATTGGCACTGGTCTCTTCATAGGAACGGGTGCTGCCTATGCCAATGCTGGACCTGCTGGATTACTGCTTGCGTACATCATTGTGGGAAGTGTATTGTGGTGTGTCATGCAAAGTATTGCTGAGCTTGCTACAGTGGTCAGTACATGATGATGTTAAGCACTTGAAATATCGCTTACCCGTATACAGATCCCCACGGCTGGTTCATTCCCTCACTTTGCCAGCCGCTTCATTGATCCAGCTGTCGGTTTTTCTCTGGCCATCAGTTATGGATACTGCTACACTATATCCATCGCAGCCGAGTGTTCAGCGTCGGCCATTCTCGTTGGATACTGGACCGATATGTCTCCCGCAGTTGTTATCAGTATCAGTCTGGCTCTAATCCTCGCAATCAACTTGACCAGTGTGCGCTGGTTTGGTGAATCTGAGGTTGTTGCTGGTGCTATCAAGATTGCCTGTTTTCTTGGTCTCATCCTCGTTTCCATCGTCATTACATCTGGTGGCGCGCCAAACAATGAAACCATCGGGTTCCGATATTGGAATAATCCTGGCGCTTGGGTCGATTACAACGGTATCACGGGGTCTACAGGCCATTTCCTCGGCTTCCTCGCTGCATTTGTCAATGCCTCCTTCTCCTTCATCGGTGTCGAAGTTGTCGTCATCACAGCAGCAGAGAGTATCAACCCGCACAATGCCATCCCCAAGTCCGCCAGACGCGTCACATACCGCATTGCGCTCTTCTACGTCCTGGGCGCTCTTCTTATCGGTCTCATCGTCGACCCTAGGAACCCAGGTCTCATCTCCGGCACTGGAAACGCCAACTCTTCGCCCTGGGTCATCGCCATCAAGCAAGCTCGCATCACCGCTCTTCCGTCGATTGTCAATGCCTGTATTCTCATCTCAGCCTGGTCAGCCGGTAACAGTTATTGCTGGGTGGGATCCCGCATCATCGTCGCCATGACCACGGACCGCCATCTTCCGCAATTCTTCGGCCGCACCTGGAAGAACGGTGTGCCGTATGTTGCAGTTATTACATCCTGGTTGTTCGGACCCCTCGCGTACCTCAGTCTGGGTTCCGGCGGTGCTGCACAGGCTTTTGGCTGGCTCATGAATTTGAGTACAGTTGCTGGACTCATCGCCTGGGCGACATTGTGTCTCTGCTACATTCGCTTTTTCGCGGCGATGAAGGCACAGGGTGTCAGTCGGGATACTTTGCCGTGGGCTGGCCCGTTCCAGCCGTATACGGCTTGGTATGGATTCATTGGGGCGTCGATCATCACTTTGATCACAGGATTCCCGGTATTCTTGAAGGGGAATTGGAATACGGCTGATTTTGTTGCGTCATATGTCGGTATCCCGATCTTCATCATTCCGATTATCATTTGGAAGTTGGTGAAGAAAACAAAGGTCAGTTCTCGCTTCCGTACTCTAAACGCTGTATTAACAATCTGCAGTTTGCGCGTGCCAATACCATAGATCTCTGGTCTGGTCGTCTGAAGACTGCGTAGACACATTGCGCTTTATATCTCGAGTACAAAATACTACAGTGGCTTTTCATGAGCCGTTCTCCACAACAGTCGCCTTTAATCTTACACGTGCTCTCCATCGATGTCCATGTCTCTCTGTACTCACAGACAGCTTCACAAGGCCGAACAAAGACTCGACTGAAATCTATCATGCAAGCCCAAATCTCTACGCCCACTCAATCATCTTTCACCACTTGCAGAAGTCCCATCGCCAAATTCCGACTTCCTACCATAAAATCCTTCGGTACCTCTTCACCAGACCCCAAAGCACAGTACTTGCTCTGCGTCTTCCCATCCTCAAAAAGCTGCCACCCATGACACTGCCCCTTTGTCACCTCGGCAAAAACCACCGCACCATCCCTCTCCGCATTCCTCGCAAACGCCTGCACATCGTCTGCAAACAAATCATGCTCCCCAACATTAACCCACGTCCGATCCGGCAGAATCTCCCTCCACGACGCCTCACCCTCCTCCCTTGGCGCCGCAAAGTCCAACCTATCAGACCACCTCTCCCTACCCTCCGCACCACCAACCACAGCATCCACAGCTTCATCCAATGACTTCCGCGTCAACATGCACTTAAACCTATTCCTCTCCACCGAGTCCCCCGAATTCCTCAAATTAACCCACGGATACATCAACAACGCACCACCAGGCTTCCCCACTCCTCGCTGCTCCGACCTCGACAGCGCAAGCAACAGCAACAGCGCCAAATGCCCCCCCGCAGATTCACCATGCACAATGATGTCCCTGGCATCAATCTTCTCGACATCGATCAAGTACCGATACGCGGCGAGCGCCTGCTGTTCCTGCGTTGGAAATTGCGCTTCGGGACCGAGACCGTAGCGTAGCGAGAAGACGTCGAGTTGGACTCCATGTTCAGCCAACATCTCCGCGATGCGAATCTGCTGTGCTATGTGTGCTAGGGGATTGCTTACGATATATGCGCCGCCGTGGATCCAGAGGAGTGTTTTTTTCTGTTTCGGGGTTGCGGCTTGAGTTGGGGGACGCATTGCGGTCCAGAGGTTATGGCAGATCCAGTACCCGCTGAAGTCTGGAGTTGATATTTCTTGGCACATTTCTGTGCGGTAGGAGTGGTAGTGGGGGGTGGAGAGGGTTTTGTCGTTGGTTAGGGGGCTGGACATCATGTAGCGTTTTACTGTGGTGGGGGTGACGCCGATTAGGCTTTTGGGGGTGTGTGTTAGTAGTGCGGGTGGTGGGTTTTCGGAGTGGTGTAGAGGGGCTTACTTTCGTAATAGCGAGCGAAAGATGTCGTCTCCGAATGGCACATCGGTATTGGTGAATAGCCGTCTCAATGAGACTGAACAGATCGTGAAGAAGCTGTGGGCTAGAGTAAGGGGAATGGTGAAGATCAACCCTGCGATTGGGAGTGGAGGATTGATTGCATCTTTTGCGTAGCCTTTGGGTAGTTTTGACATGTTTGGTCTCTATCTTGCTACCTTTTGTGAAGGTGACTTTCGATTAGTTGGGTGTTAAGTGTAGAACACGATTCTTGCAGATCCGCAAACGGGGCAATGGGGATCTTGGTAGCGTGGCCGAGGTAATGGGATTTTCTAATGGGATTGCGCTACGCTTGTCTGGGTCAAGTTAGGGTTTCATGCTGAGAAGGTTGGTTCTTGTACTCGGCAAACGGGAACTTGATGTTCCGCGTTCTTTGATTCATCATGGGTACCTCAATCTTCACTACTGCTTGTTTTCGAAACTTCTGGATGATCCCAGCTACATCCCCGCCTGTTGAGGATGGAGGCTGCCTGCGACTATGGGAATAAACGACTCATGCACCTCGAAGATGCGTCAATATTACAGGCGATATGTCATCTTCAGGATGCAATTAGAGTAACTGAGTTGATAAGAGTGACATCCAGTGCCCGAAGTATGGTAGTATACAAACTATCTTAACTTCCCCATCATCCATCTAAAAGGCCGGAAGAGCCAATCCACCCCCATGGAAAAACCGACTCTTCCAAAGAACCGTCAAGCCCCAACAATCTCATGAGAAATAATCTTCACATCGCCTTTTGTAAGACTGTGGTGTTCGCCATGCTCTGAGTCTGCCTTGGCCAATCTGTCTTCCAACTCCTTGATCTTGGCATCCTTCTTTTCGCCCAACTGCAGTGTTTTCTTTTGCTCCTCTTCGAGATCGTCTTCTGCTTTTTGAGACTTCTTTTCTTCTACTACCAGATCGGCTCGCGCTTCGTCCCGCTCGGCACGGGCCCTCTTAAGTGCTGCCTCTGCTGTGTTGAGCTTGTCTTGTAGATTCTTGACATCGGTCTTCTTGCTCTTGAGCTCCTCGTCCTTGTCTGCGAGATCCTTTTGGGCGACCTGGAGGGATTCCTTGGCCTTGTTATGGCGGTACTTTTCGTTGCTGAGGTCGATTTCGAGCTTCTCCTTTGCAGCGGTGATGGTGTCTAGCTCTTTGGTGAGTTTGGCAACTTCCTTGATCTTGGCGCTCAGCTGCTCCTTGGTGGATGCGAGGCTGGCCTTGAGCTCGGCGATGATGGTGTCCTTGTCACACACATCCTTCTCGAGCTTCTTGATAGTCTCCTTGAGCTTGGCGACCGTCGCGTCGAGATCTTTGATTCGGCGCTGGGCGCGATCTTCAGCTGCCTTTGACTCGGCAAGTTCGGCCTTGAGTTTATTGATGAGCTCATGGTCCTTCTGGTCGTGGTCATTAAATTCCTTGTCCCGCTTCTCGTCGGCCTTCTTGTCCTTCTCGATGTAGTCCTTCTGTCGCTTGACTTCAGCTTCGGCCGCATCCAGACGCTTCTTGAGTGCCTGGAGTTCAGCTTCAAGATCAGCTTCACGCTTCTCGGCAGCGGCGCGGTAATCATCGAATTGCTTCTGGAGCGCCTTGTTCTTGGCTTCCAGAACACGGTTTGCCTCTAGATGCTTTGCAACGTCGCCCTCGAGGACAACAATCCTTGCAGCTCGGGCCTCAGCCTTCTTCTCGAGCATGAGGAACGACTTGTCTAGCTGGTTGTACTGGTTGACAGCATGTTGTGCGAGGTAGCCGGCCTGGTCGACATAGGCAGCGGAATGTCTGAGGGTTTCGACGAGATCGGCAGGGAATGGTAGGGCACCGTTGTATCTCTTGAGCGATGAAGTTGCCTTGGGGTAGCTGCAATCCATGGTGATCTTCTCAGTTGTTGCACGAGGAGGCGAGAATTGGTGCTCAGCGCCGATCAATACCTTCTGAGCCAGTGTCATCTCTTTTTGAGGGGCGTCTTGGTTAGTCTTTTCTTTGACAGTGACATTGAGACCGTTAGTCTTGGTGTTGACTCTGCAGTCGAGAGTGTAGTAGCCATTCTGCTTGAAAGAGAATATGGCCGGTGTAGTAGTCTGGGACTGCTGTTGGCTAGTAGAGTATGTCAATGAGCGCTCTCCCTTCTCAGCATCCTTTGTCCACTGCCAGATGGACACAACAGGCTTGCCGTTCCCAAGACCCTTCGGAGTGATGACGAAGAATGCCTCATTCTTGGCCCACTGATGGAAGTCAAGGGATCCAATCCAAATCTTGGGCGGATCCGATGCCGATAGGGTGGTAAGAGGTTGGTCGTAGTGACGTGTGAGTGCTACTTTGGATGTCTTTCCATCGCTGCCCTTGACGCTTAGGGCAAGCTCTTTATATGCCCTTTTAGTGACAACCTGATATGTGTAGTGGTTGTCCTTGAAATTGATGAGATCCTCGCCCTCGTCAGTGACTTTGACGTCCGTGGCCTTGTGAGTTGTCAAGTTCCACTTCTTGGTGTAAAGGTAGATTGGGTCATTGTGTTCAACAGTGCCATTTGGCAAAACAGCAACGAGAAGCTCATCGTCAAGCTCGCCGTAGTAGACGAAAAACGACATGATGGAATTTCTTGCAGAGAAGTTAAAGAAGACCAGAAGTTGATTGTTGCTGTGACTTCTTGAACCCAGAATCCTATCGTTCTTATATACCATACTAAGTCCTCTCATACCTTCCTCCGCTGAGACCCCTGGCATACTGCCCAAACGACTTGTCCAGCCGAGAACACGCAGCGTGATACCAGGCTTGCCTGCAGAGCTGCAAGCCAAGTTCACCACAAGTGTGGCTGTCTCACGCCAAATCGCATGCGACCGCATCGTCAATTGCTAGACTGGCGAAACAGGCCTCAGCTTGGGTGGACCCCGACAGCATACACCCATCGTGGGACACCTTGAGCTGCAAATCCTGAGACCGACTCATGCCAATCATGCAAGCGTTCGCATCACGAGGTGTACTCAGCCCAGCAATGTCAAGCCTCAATCTTGTTACGCGGCGTTCAAAGTATGGGAGCGCAGAGATAGTGAACGCCACGTATAGAAGGTCGTAATCCAGATTCTCCCAATATCAGTGAGCGGGCCTTGGTCCGCTCAATTGATTAGGCGAGGTCTCCGTGGCTTGAGCGAAAGGAAAAGGAACCGCTTCGCAAAAGCGCTCGCTGCATTCGGTACACGATAGACTAATTGGGCTCGGTTGCCCATGCAGCATGTCTTGTCTAGTCCATGGAATATAGCGTTTGGTGCTTCTGGACGGGCTTCTCGAATGAGGGGGCTCGGCAGGAACCGTCGTGGGCTTAGTGTGGCTGGCTGACGTTTCCCCACACTTACCTATTCGGGTTGACGATCTATGGGCCAGACCTCGTTTCACGCAATTACACCCATATCATACACGGGAAAAGCGACGGCCCGCTACGCTTCTGTGGACTACAGCTTGGCTGCTGGTGGCTGGATCGCTTGGTGCTGAAATGCGCTAGGCAGCTGAGTCCGCCAAACCTCAGCTGAAGACTTTAGCCTTCCATTCGATATCCGGACTCGCCATGAAGCACTGCGAGGCTGCAGGTGGCTTGCGCTGGTTGATGCATTCTCGCTTGCTAGATGATAGTCTCGGCCCCTCCGTTCATGTATGTACTAGAAGTCACCTAATTGGGCGTCTAGACCACCGTGTCGGCACATGGTTTGCGGCGAGATAGAATTACTGGACGAACCAGACATCTTTGATTGACGGCTAGACCGACGCCATCAAAGCACACGGGTTCAGATGTGTAGGCCCGAGTGACATGGTCAAATATCGTTTGCAACTCCAACAGTACATAGAGGACTGTCTTCGTGGCTTTCAAGGCTACACCCTCTTTCACAATTGTGTTCAGTCGATTCTTGGTCCCTCTCCCTATGAGTGAGGAATTTTATTTACCCTTAGACTCTGTTATTAAGTCAACCCCCACCGTCTCCACTGCCAACATGGAGTCCGAGAATATCCAACACCAAGCAGGGACTACCCTACCAAAGGATCCTGTCGAGGTCAACGTTGCTGAGATTAGCTCAGACAGCTCACCAACAGAGATCGAGGCTTTGAAGAGAAGAACATCCAAGCACCCAGGGGACCGCTCTCCTCTGCCAGATGCGAACTTTCGCCCTTTGCCACATCATGATCCAGGTTTCACCTCCCCACTACCTCGATATCCTGTTCCCGATATGACCATCCTTCCTTTACCCCACGAAGGTGGTCCTGGGTTCTTGCGCCCAACCAGTCCGACGGGATCTGTCCGCAGCTCGTTCGGTGGTGTACGCCGTCGTGTGGTCCGTCGTCGTTTCAGCGGCGGCCACTCCCATCATGGACATCACTCCGAAGTATCCAAAGAGCTCACTCTTGCAGCCGAAAGCGAGTTTCTTGCTCTTACGGAGCTGATGTCTTCAATGGCTCGTCGCAGCTCCTCCTTGAAGGAAGTTTGGATGAAGCTGATCTCCGAGCGTGAAACTCATTGTAATGAGCTGGACCGCTTGTACGAGCGCATCGAGGAGTACACTGAAATCATTGAGAGACATGAGCGAGAGTCGCATGGTCACAACCACGAGCATGAGGAACGCAAGAAGGAGCTTGTCAAACTTCGCCTTGAACTCTCAGTCGCCATTGCTTCTATTTCTGAGTGGAAGCGGAAGTTCAACGACCGAGATGGCGACCTCAGCAAAGCCCACTCAAGAATCTCGGAACTCGAGGATCTGTACAAGTATAGTGAGGAAAGGTATGAGGAATCTCGAACCACGATTGAGCAAAAGAGTCTTGAGATCATCGCAATTCGTGATCGTTGCGAACACGCAGAGGAAGACGCCAGAAAACACGAATCTGAGGGTGAAGTGTTGAGATCTAAGCTCAAGAAGCTTGAAGCCAGCTTCACAGAGATCGCGAGCAAGTACAAGTCTTCTCAGCTCGAAATCTCCACCTTGAGGACGCAGAATGAGACTTTCATCAAGGAGCGTCACGACTGGCAGCACGAGAAAGGCGAACTTGAAGACAAACTCCGCAGACGCGATCTCGAAATTGTCAACCTTAAGACCGAAATCGAAGAGTCCAATACCACACTCACCAAGAAGAAGCGCGAACTCCACGAATCCGAGGAAACAAACAAGAAGCTCTCAGAGACTATCAAAAAGACCAAGAACCTCCTGGAAGAATCCGAGGAAAAGATCTCCAAGAAGAAGCGCGAATACCAAGAACTCCTCGTCCGCTACGGCAACATCGAAGACACCTGCGGCAAGCTAAAAACAAAGTGTCTCCACTACGAAGAACAAATCAGCACCTTCAAATCCACAATCACACGCCTCGAAACCGAGCGCACCACCCTCACCGAAACCCTCACCGAAGTCCGCTCCAAATACAGCGATCTAGAAATCATCCACGAAGAGCTCAAACGCGAACACCACGGCAAATGTAAAGAATCCGAAGACCGCCACCGCCTCATCCTCGTCCACGAACAAACAATTACACGCCTCGAATCCTCTGTCAAGGAAAAGACTGAACTCATTCACACCCACCGCGAATCAATCGAGCGCCTCACAACAGACTGCGAAGCGTACAAGAACCGCTGCGAAGACTACATTGTCGAGCTCGATACATTTAGGACCAGCATTGCGAACTTGACGCTGCAGATTGATGTGCTGACGAGTGAACGCGATTCTTACTGCGAACGCTACAATGAGTGTGAAACAAAGTATATTGAGATTTGCCAGTGGCGCGATGAGTTCCATGGTGGGAATAGCGAGTTCGAGTATGAGATTGCTAGTTTGAGGGGCATGTTGAAGGATGTGCGTGAGGAGCGGGAACGGGCGATTAAGAAGCGCGAGGAGGCGGATCGGGATCGGGATGAGGCGACGAGCAAGTATGAGAGTAAGTGTCGCGATATGGATAAGAAGGAGGAGGCGTGGAGTAGAAGGTGGAGGGACCATGAGAGGCATTGTGGTCATCATGCTGGTCCGGGGTTCACGATTGGGAGACCGGTGCATGGTGGGCCGGTGTATGGGGGGCCGGTGAGGATCTTCTCGCAGACGAGTGGGTCGGTGAGGGAAGGGGAGGAGGAGACGGGTAGTGTGGCTGGTAATACTGCTGAGTAGTAGGAACGAGTTTGTATTGGGTTTGAGTGGTGGGCGTTTTGAAGGTGTGTCTTTGTCTTTTGTTAAGATACCAGAATACTTGTTCGAAATTGAGTAATGCAATGTTTTACACTCTGTAGTGTGAGTCTCTATAATTGTTTACACCTGCACGCATTCGCAACGATAGGCTTAGTTGCTGTAATCAAGTGAGCATCAGTTATGGCCAAACGTCGCCTTCTTGGTGAAGGGAGCGGGCATCATTGTCATCTTGTCTGGATTGGTTAAGACCTTACCGGGTGTGCTGACGTGACAAACGTTGCTAGATTAATTGAATGATGAGTACATTCAGAAGACTATCTATGGTCTTCGTATTAATATTTCATACTAATGCTATGGAGACTGAGATCGCGTTGCATACAAACCTCAAGCCCGGGTATCAGAACTGTGCCATTCTAGGCCGCTAACGCCAACAATCCAAATCATCGCCTCAAGCAAAAACATCGTCCAACACTCCCTCAAGCCAGCCCTCCCAATTTCCCCTCTTTAAACCCAAAACACCCACCTTGCCCCCATCCTTCCCAACCTCCTTTTCCAATCCTTCTCTTGCCCCTTCTCCCTGCTGTTCCCACCACTCCGCTTCCGCCCTATCTTTTGCCCTCTTTACAACCCTCTCCTCGTCCTCGACCCTATACAAGTCGCACTTGTCACATTCTCCACATGGCATGCCCGGCCTCTCGCGAAAATGTCCGCAGAAGTGCTGGTATCCCTCGACTTTCAATCCCTGGCGGCATATGTAACACATGCTGTACCCACACAAGCACACGAGCTTGTTGCAGCCTTCAGATTTGACGAAGCCGAGATTACATTGCGGGCAGGTGCGTTTTACGGCATCAGTGGTGGCACGCTCGAGTGTGAGGCGGAGCGACGTGAGTTGGCTCGAGAAACAGGTGTGTGGGTCGTGCCAAGGGAGAGAGCAGGCAAGGCAAGAAGGCCGACCGCAGGTTGGGGACAGGCATTGGAACCGTAGACCTCGGCGCTTTAGGTGGATGCGGCGGAGAGCGGTTTGTACGGGTGGAAGGATAGGAAGTCGAAAAAGGATCGTGACAAGCGAGTATATAAGGACTAGGACGGTGAGGATGGCCTGTGACGCTTTTTGCAAAATGAGATCTAGAAACGAGGTGGAAGACAAAGAGATTGGGTCGAAGAAACGCGGTCGTAATCGTAGATTCGAAAAGAGGTCTGCGTCCGGGAGGGCGAGATCGTCGAGCTCTGAGTAATTGCAGAAGGGACAGTGGACGAGAGGTAGTTGGGACCTAGTGAGAGCTTCACTTGCGAAGCGTTCGTTGAGCTTGGCGAAGTTGTCCTCGCCATCTTTCTCCTCGAGGAGTGCGCGCCTGACGAAGCCGAGGGGTATGCACCCTTGGCAGTCGCCGTCTGAGATGGGTGCTATACATCTAAGGGTGCATCGTTCGGTATCAATGTTACGTGCCCAGCCTTGATCGTAGAGTGCAGCATTGATCGCATGCCTTATGCAGCGGAAGCAGATGTAGTGTCCGTCGACGTCACACGTTGACATCTGCTGAAGTGTGTTCGGCATGAAGCAGCACTCGCAATCGTACATTTCGCCCTCTCTTTCCGCTTCTTCCTCATTCCATTGTAAGGCCAACTCAAAGTCCTGCTGCAGTTGCGCCTTGCGGTGAAGCTCCATTTCTGGCACTATGAGACTCTCGTACAACTCCCGATTCAGCTCATCGCTACTCGTCTTTACGAGCATAGGCATGCGGGGTCGGTTGGTCTTGGGGTCTGCAGCCATCCACAGTACCAGCGGGTGGTCCTTCGCAGTCGGGGCTTTCCTGCGCATGATGAAGTTGGTAATGCTAGATCTCCAACTCCTTGTTGACAGATCCAATAGTGTTGGCCTCGCCTGGGTGTAGCTCCAGTTGTACTCTGCCAGCACCGCTTTGATTGTCGAATGGCTCAGACCCTTGAACTCTTGGTACAGCGCCTCCCTGGCTGCTGCGATATATCGTACGGATCGAAATGTCTCTTCCAAGGCGAGCGGTACGCCTCGTGTGTCCCTTGGCGCATCTTCTTTGCGGTACTTGTACTTCTGTGCCGTCTCCCGCTGCTCTTCCTGTTCGGCAGGCATGCGGTACCGACCACGCACATACTTGTGGCCATGCTTCAACAACGTCTCTGTTATGACCTGCAGCCTGCTCTCTTCACTGAAAGTGGTGAGCATCTCGCGGAACACCTCAGGCTGAACATCGGGAAATATATCCGTGAGCGCCTGTAGCGAGGCATTCAGGTCGCGAAGGTCGGGTTCAACAGGGCCCAGGCTACAAATATCAGGCACGTTCGGAACATCGGACGTATTGGAGGAGCCTCGTCGAAATTTCTGCGGCCGGACAAGGGATGCGAAAGCCATGAGGCGTGGGAGCGCTCAACGCTGCGATCGCAGGGTGCGGCGGTGCATGCGGAGCGTAATGGTGTGTGGCATAGGAGTACCTCGCAAAGTACTCAAATAGACATTAGTGTTGAATAATAATCTGCAAATTCGAAGTGCAGAAGCCGAAAGTATAGAACATGGGGGTTGCAGACCGGAGGGAGCGATGCGTTCAAAAGACGCGTCATCCCTAGACCCTGCCAATGGTCCATCGCGTGTTCCCGGGGTCACGTGACGTGTACACTCACCGCCCCCCGGGGCCCGACATCTGCACTTCTACGCCGCACGAGCCAAGTCTATAAAAACCGTAACTCACCTTCACCATGAGTAGGGCTAGCGATAGCGTAGTTGCTATCCGCTTTGCTTGTGTCAGAGCCCCTATAAGGTGATTGGTCATCGCTGACCCTGGCCTCCAAGCAATCAACAGTCTCCTTTGGACTGACTAACAGCTACCATTCGTCCGACTACCAATCCGGCTGTTTACCATGTCGGACGTTGTTGTTCCCACAGAAGCTGTAGCAACGATCCCGCTTAAGAGGCCCCGAAAATCACGCGCAAAATCAAAGAAAGCTCTACCAGAAGGCTCAATTGTTGAGCAAGTGGACAAGCCAGTCATAACCTCACCCCCAGAGACGGCCAGACCTGCAAAAGACAACCCACAAATTGGAGCATCTTCACAACCAAAGAAGAAGACTGTCCACGCCTCCAAACCCCCGAACTCCAAATCCGCCGCCCCCTCAAAAACATCATGGCTTCTGAAAAACACTGGTGCAACACTACATACAATACCCCTCTCCTCCCTCCAACCAACTTCTACCCCAGTGACCTCAGTGACCTCCTCCACCCTTCTCTGCAGCTACAACTGGCTCCTCTCCGGCCACGCAGTCCAAGTCCCAGGCGGCCCTCCAAAATGGACACCACCTTCCCTCCCCCACACCCTCCCCCCAGACTCTGGTCGGCAATTCATCGACCAAAACGCAAGTCGCGTACCAAAGTACCCATTCGAACCTGCATTCCGCGCCATGGCGTTCATGACACCCGACGTCAAACTCAACGACGTGGACATTGTAGTAAATAGAAACAGTTTACGCAAATTATTGGACTTTGCTGGGGGAAAGCGTGGCGATCCGTGGAGAATGGGATTGTGCATGGTGCGTGATACGCTGTTTATCACGCGTAATGAGCGGACGGCGAGTATGATGATTCATGGTAAAGCGGGAGCGGGCTACGGACATTCATTTGAGAAGGCATTTACGACGGCGGGAGAGGGTTTGGAGGCGAGTAGTAGTCACCACCGTGTTCTGAGGTATCGACTTGGGAGTCTGAACTGCGTTGTTAGATTTGAAGTCGATGCCTACCTCGAACCTGGGGAGGGAGACAAAGAAAACGCCAGCGCTGAAAACACAGTCGAAGCCATCACTGAAGTCCTGGCAACAAGCACCCTCACCACCCCCTCCCACGCTCCCTCGAACTCCACATCACAACGCCCACAGCCCCCTGCGCCAACTACCAACCAAAACTTAAAAGGAAAGGGAAAAGCAAAAGACAGAAGCCAAACACATATCCTCCACATCGGCCTCCCAACCCAACCATCCACCCTCGCAGAACTAAAAACCCTCTCCAACTCTAAATCCTCTACCTCCTCGACCCCACAACTCTACTTCGGACGCACACCCTTCCTCTTAACCGGTATCCACACCGCGGGCACCGTCACGCGGACCGCACTCGTCGATGTTGGCGCTAGGTTCAAGGCTTGGGAGGATGTGAACCAAGAAAGGTTGAGGAAGATGGTTGGGTTGATTGAGGTTTTGAGGGGGGTTGTTGGGGGGATGCAGGGGGCGAGAGAGGCGGTGCTTGTTTATGAGGTTAAGGGTGGGGGATTGAGGGTGTTGGAGGGGAAGGGTGGGGCGGGTGTTCTGCCTGGGGAGTTGGTGGAGTGGTTTTGGGGTAGGAGGAGTGGTGGGGGTTGAGTTTATTTTAGATCAAAAGGCTGGAAAGAACGTAGGAAGGAAATGACTTTACGGGGGCTTGGGTCGGATGGCTCAGAATTGAGCTTTACTCTGGTCACGTGCTGCATGTGGAGAAAGTACATGTGGTATGTTTTGCTACAAACATGCATTTCATGTACGGGTTTTCGTGTTTGCAATCCTCTCTGGGCTGCCTTGGCCGAACAAACAAGATAGATCAACGTCTGGAGATCGATCTACCTTACCATGATAAAAATCCAACACTTCGTTTTCTAGCAAGATTAGTACTCGTTGCAGATACGATACCTTCGCTTATCCATGACGTTTGCATAGTCCTTGCGATAGTCATAGTTGTCGTTGGTGTGATTGTCAGAGTGATATGATCACATTTCGAAGCAATCTTAGACTCGAGCGCATCTCTGCGCTCGAGATCCCTGCTCTGCTGGACACTAATAGTATGGCGAGAAGTATGCGTATATGAGTGTGTATGCACCGTTGACTTCGTGGTATGGATACTACTGCTGCTACTAATATGGCTGGATGAGCTGGATGAGCTGAAGCGCTGCGTCGACTCAGTACTCGAATAGTATTTTGACGAAGACGTCGCAGCTTCTAGGCTTGTAGTCGTTGCATTGGTCGTCTGCATTGAACTCGAAGTCGAGATCACAGTCAAAGTACTCTGCGCATCACCGGGCGTTGGCCTGATCATCTTCTCCGGCAGCACATGGACCTGGTAGTACGCCACGACTCCTACCACCAGTGCTGCCACAGCCAAGAAGGCTACAAGTGCGAGGATCCAATACAAGGTAAATTTTGACGGAGATCTTCTTGGTGATGAGGTGCGGGGAAGAGTCACGGGGGAACGTGAGGGTTGGGAGGAGTATGAGGAGGGTGAATCACTGTCCTGGTGGGCGTTGGCAGGGGAGCGTGAGTTCCACCAGCCTGGTGTGTGACGTGCGCGCTCATTTGGGGTACAAGAATCCCGCAATTTGCTGAAATATGCATATATTGAGTTTGTTGTGGTTTCCTTGGGTGATGGAGAAGGACTATCTGTCTGGGCCCAGACTTTAGATATCTTCAGGGGGGCAGTGGCATGAGTATTGCAGGGATGTAGGTCCGGCTCAAGGTTAAAGCTCTGGAAGCTTGGTAGGGTCTGCCGTGGTATTTGGTGTAGCGAGTCTTGCTGGGCGATGCTACATGTGGTGGACCTCAATGACTCAGCCCCCGAAATTGAGAAGGCAGACGTATCTAATTGGTGTGGCAAATCTTCGTCGTTAGTGTAGGGCCGTGAAATGTTGCTCTTGCGGACAGAGTTTTGAGTCCTGAGAAGATTGTGACGGGCAGAGTTGGACCGAGACATTGAGATTGGCATTCAAGACTTTGATATTATGAGTATGGAAGCGTCCACGAGTGCATAAAGAAGTGCAAAATGAAACGAAAAAGTTGAGAAGTCGAGTCGTGAAGGCCGACAATAGAGTAAACACGGTGGTTATTAAAGGTTAGTCACTAAAGATGACTGGGTATCAAAGGGTAAAAATATGGATGGCTCACAGCCAGGCCCACGTGACAGTGACTCGTCCAAGCGCGTGGTCTGCCATCTTGTCAAACATGGCAGGACTAACATCAAGATCTGTGGGCTGACAGCCTGTACCTGTGACGGTGTTAGCGGTCATTCGTCTTGTTAGTCTTCAGTGGTGATTCACATCTGTCGATCACGGTCACATCAATGCTGACAGACTTTCCAGTCGATTCATTGACTCTCCTAGCCCTGATTTTCCTCCCACATAGCGGGTTCTGGTTCGGATCACTGCCAGTTTGAGCAGCATCGAAGGTGTAATGCGATATAGCGACCACGGGTTCGCTATCACCAGAGTCGATGCCACAAGCGCCGAGTCCCGGATCGTAATAAGTTAGGTCGCCAGTATAAGTTTCAGCGCCACCAGGTAAAGGAAGGTTCTGGGTTCTGCAGAGTTGCGTCAGTGCAAGTATCGGTGATGCAATGCTCCGACTCATACTTTGACCCTCCTTTCAACCCGACTGCTAATCCTATGATTAGAGCCAACAAGCACAAAAATATGACGCCAATGGCAATAAGCAAGGTGCGCCGACTGCGTCCAAAATAACGTTTGTGCGGTGGAAGTATGCGATCAAAGTGATTCACGAGCGCCCATCGTGACGCACCCGTCTTAGCACCAAATCCTGTACTCCTCTTGTGTTGGGTGTCCTCTGGTATGTCCCAGCCTGCATCCGAGGTCGTATTCCTTGCTTCTACCTCTTTTAGATGGGCTGGCGACGGCTGTCCGACCTCTTTGCGTGGGATTAGATGCGCACTCATGGTCGTGTATGTATAGGCGCGTAGTGAAGCGCGCGGCGCGTTACATGTACGGATGTTTTTATGGACAAGTATTAGTAGGGCATCGTACAAAATTAGAATTCCTAAGCGTAAGGGAGAATAGGCAATTGACTCCGGTAACGAAGTGAAAGAGAGAGGGTCCAGAGCGTGTGGGGATAGAGTGGAGGCGTGGATCGGAGAGTGAAGGTCAGAAAGGGGTCCAAGCGACTAGCCGCAGATGGTTCGGCGATGTTCGAAAAATCGCCGAGAGTGACGAACCGCGGTTGAGCAGCCTCAACACACCTGTACCACTTCTCACATGCTGTGCAGTTTGTCGATCACGCCCGATATAGACCACTAGCACGCAATTCGCCTCTTGACCTCTATTTGCTACTGTCAACCACAGAGTCAGTAGTGCGCATAGCTGGCGCCACCGCCCTCCGACTATCGGTTCGACTTCGACAAGTAATCTACACGCATCCGGGGCCCCAAGACACAGCTCTCACACTCAGCATAATGGCAGAACAGTCCATCAACATACCCCAGGTTCTCGTCTTCCTGGTGGTGACGTTCCTCGTTGGGCGATGGTATCTCAGTAAACCAGCTGGGGAAAGCACGCGAGCTGCCTCAACACGGGCGACCCCACGCATAAACCCCGAGCACATAGACCAAGTGGCACAGATGTTTCCTCAGCTGAGCAGACGTGACATTGCATGGGACTTGCAAAGGAATGGCGGGAACATGGCGGCCACGACCGAACGAGCCCTGAGCGGGAGAGGATTGGACAGCGTACGTATACTGTCACGCATATCCCATATGTCCTGGCATTTGTAGGCTAATGTTGAGGATAGGCACCCGCCTCGTTCAACGTCCCTGAACCGCGCGCTGCTGCCACGCCAGCAAGAGCCACGCCCACTGTCCAGAAGCCTACACACCCAGACCTTATAACTCGCTATAACTTGACCTCGAAGATCAGTCAAGCCTCAGAGTCGGTCGAAGCAGAGCAACCAAAAGCAAAGTCTTGGAGCGCGGATCGCAACGAGCGACAGGCAAACCTACAGAGAAGAAGGGAGGAGATGATTCTTGCGGCAAGGAGGAAGCTGGAACAGCAGGAGAAGGGGAAGGGAAAGGCTGATGCGTGAGGGTAGATGGAAGCGAAGATACGCCTCGAAATTTATACATATAGAGCAGCATAGCGACATGACATATCATCGCACACAGGGCCCTCGAGTACACGCGTCAGGCGTGTCAGAAACGCAATCTACGGTCGACCACCCACTACATGTCACATGCGCATGGGCCACTCGAAAGACAGGCCTAGACGTGTAATGTCCATATCTGGCTGCCGTGCTCTGTGGCGGTTTACTGCGACATGCGTGATTGATGAGGCAAGTACAATGAGATCCAATTTGTTTCGAGGCATACGTTGTAGAACCCCAACTCGCCGTCCCGTATGAATCAGCCGTCCGTCCGACAAGGTAACAAATCTGCCACGACGCCATCACGGCGCGCCCTGAACCGCGGAGCCCCAAAGAAGCATACCTTCCGCAAGCTTGATGCACACAAGCAGTGGCAGGCCTCGGCGTTCGGTTTGATGTTGCCCCATTACACCCCGCACCCGCCGTTTCTGGGGTACCCGCACCGCTGTACCTTGCATATTGCCCAAAAACGCTCTCGCGCACCTCCTTAGCTACGGCGAATTCAATCACCGTCAATGGTCTCCTGTGGCTAATTGCAAGGGTTGCAAATTATCGACCATGACAAACCGGGTCCACGGAGCATGTGAGATTGCCTTAAGAGCGCGCGTCATGGCGCAGATCACACGCGATCATTCATCGCCTCTGAACTATGCGCTTCTCTTCACTGCTCCTTGCGGCTTTCGCCGTAGTTTTGGGGGTGTTTGCTACCGACAATGGCCTTCAGACGACCGTTGAGTGGGACAATGGGTCTCTGCTGGTGGATGGCGAGCGCGTCATCATCATGAGCGGAGAGTTTCATTACCAACGCCTTCCTGTCCCTGAGCTATGGCTCGACGTCTTCCAGAAGTTCAAGGCCAATGGCATGAACGCTGTCAGCATCTACTTCTTCTGGTCGTACCATTCTGCGTCAAAGGGAGAGTACGACTTCACGACGCCCGGAAAGGACATTCAGCGGTTGTTCGATATGGCTAAAGAAGCTGGATTATACGTCATAGCCCGCCCTGGGCCATATACAAATGCGGAAACGAATGCAGGAGGCTTTGCGCTTTGGACTAGCGATGGCAGTGGTGGAAAGTATAGGACGTCGGATGAGACGTATCGGCAAGTTTGGTCGGAATGGGTCGCAGAAGTCGGCGCTATCATCGCGAAGAATCAAATCACGAACGGTGGCCCAGTCATCCTAGCACAGGTCGAGAACGAACTCCAACAGACGCGTTACGCGGCCAACGATACACTTGTTGTGTATATGGAGCAATTGAAGACTGCTTTCAAGGAGGCTGGAATCGTCGTGCCGCTCACACACAACGAAAAGGGCTTCAGGTCAAAGAGTTGGTCGACCGACTACAACAATGTTGGTGGAGCTATCGACGTGTATGGGCTAGACTCGTATCCAGGCGGCATGAGCTGTACAAACCTGGACACTGGTTTTAACTTACCGAGAACGTACTACCAGTGGTTCCAGGAAGTTTCACCTACCCAGCCAGAGTATCTTCCGGAATTCGAGGGTGGGTGGTTCCAGCCATGGGGTGGGTTCTTCTTCGATCAATGTCTTGCGGAGCAGAGCCCTGAGTTTGCGGATGTGTTCTACAAAGGCCTGATCGCACAACGTGCCACACTGCTGAACTTGTACATGGCATATGGTGGAACGAACTGGGGCCATAGTGCTGCGCCAGTGGTGTTTTCATCGTATGACTACGCGGCGCCGCTTCGGGAGACACGCGAGGTTCGTGACAAGTTCAAGCAGTACAAGTTGCTCGCACTCTTCACCCGCGTCAGCAAAGATCTCCACAATACGTACATGGAAAGTAACGGTACTGCAAATGCTGTCGACAATGCTGCTATCTGGACTTGGGTCCTCAGAAGCCGCAATTCGGATGCTAGATTCTACCTCGCAGAGAACAACAACACACGCACCCGCGCTGTGACTGACTTCTCAATTAACGTCAAAACTTCCGCCGGTGACATCACGATCCCCAAGATGCAACTCAATGGCCGTCAAAGTCGATGGGTCGTTGCCGACTACGCCTTGGGTAACGAGACATTGTTGTTCTCTTCCGCCGAGGTCCTGACTTATGGTCTCTTCGATCGACCAGTAGTTGTGTTTTACCTTAAGGAAGGTCAGACTGGTGACTTCGCGTTCAAGTCACACAGCAACGTCACATTCACTGCTACAGGTGTGCAGTCGGACTTGGCAAGTTCGGCTTCCAATAGTACCGGGTACTCGCGGTTCACGTATACACAAGGTAAAGGAGCAACAGCCGTGCAATTCTCGAACGGAGTTCTGGCGTACCTCCTTGATATCCCAACAGCGTATACGTTCTTCGCGCCAGCAATAACAGAGGACCCTAACGTCAGCCCGAAACATCAGGTTTTCGTGCTTGGCCCATACCTTGTCCGTTCAGCGAGCGTTTCTGGCGGAACTGTATCCATCGTCGGCGACAACGCCAATGCTACCACCATTGAAGTCTACGCAGGCTTTGGCGTCGACGCAATATCATGGAATGGGAAAGACCTTCCCACGGAGAAGACATCTTATGGCTCTCTGAAATCCACACTGCCTGGAACCTCTGACCGCGAGATCAGCCTTCCCACACTCTCCATCTTCAAATCTGCCAACTCGTCCCCCGAGATTTCTGCATCATACGACGACAGCAACTGGCTTGTCGCCAACAAGACAACCACACTAAGCCAAGTAAAGCCTTACACTCTCCCTGTGCTCTTTAGCAGCGACTACAAATTCTACACCGGTGCCAAAATCTACCGCGGCTATTTCTCCGGAACGTCGGCTTCATCGCTAAACATCACAGTGCAAGGTGGTGCGGCTGCTGGCTGGAACGCATGGCTGAATGATCAACCATTGGGGTACCACCCCGGGAACGCGTCACTCTGGGCAACCACAGCATTACTATCGTTCAAGAACGTCACATTGAAGGATGATGGGAACGTAATTACAGTAGTCACAGACTACACCGGCCACGACCAAACCTCTACAGGTCCATCCGGCGCCGAAAACCCCCGCGGAATCCTGGGGGCCCAACTCCTCAGCGCGAACAACACAAAGCTCCCCTTCTCTCAGTGGAAGATCCAGGGTAACGCTGGTGGAGAGAGGAACATCGATCCTGTTCGTGGGCCGATGAATGAAGGCGGTCTCTACGGTGAACGTTTGGGCTGGCATCTCCCGGGCTTCGATACAAGCGCTTGGGAGGAAAGCAGTCCTGTCGATGATGGCGTGAAGGGTGCGGGGGTAAAGTGGTACACTACAACGTTTGATCTGGATGCAGACGCAGACTTAGATGTACCCATCGGCGTGGAACTCGGAGCGCCAAAGGGGACTGTGGCGCGCGTCCTCCTCTTCGTCAATGGGTGAGTTTCCCATACATTACCTCGTCTTTTACCCTGCAAGATGAAGCAGGATCACAGCTAACACCACCGTATAGTTACCAATATGGCAAATTCCTCCCCCATATTGGTCCACAAACACGCTTCCCTATTCCCCCGGGTATCGTCAACACCGCGGGCAAGAACACATTGAGCATAGCGCTTTGGTCGCAGACAGAGGCTGGCGCGAAGTTGAGCACACTGAGGCTGTTTGAGTATGCGAGGTATGAGAGTGGTTTTGGGTTTGCGGGTATTGACGGCGAGGCGTTGCAGCCGGGGTGGATGGACAGAAGTGTGTATGCTTAGGTAGAGTGGAGGTATGGTGGTTGTTGATTAAGGCTCAATCAATCAGTTACAATTCAAGTGCTGTGAATATTAGCCGCTATATAGGATGTATACTCGTGGATCTACATGGTTTCTCTCTGTGCAAGTCTAACTCGTATACTGTTATGCTGAATGTTGTGTTTTAACAGTACCTATGTTGAGACTAAATGTACTATTAATGTCCTCGAAGTCTTATTATTATCGTAACAGCAGTACAGCATTTGACCGTCGCTCTCTACATAAATCTATACTCTAGTTCTATTGTTGGATATACAATCAACACACCACACACATCAAGGAATATTCAAAGACCGAGCCCAGTCGCCCAGCATCTGGGTGCTGATATTACTACCCCCACACACGGTAATGACTACCTTACTTTCCTCGTTCAGATGTGGCAGAATTTTTCGGAGCCGCCCTTCATAGCAAAGGGCCAGAGAGACACCACAAGCAGGCTCGACCATAATCCGCTCGTCATGAGCGAAACGTACGCAGCCCTCTTTAGCCACATCGTCTGAAAACACGACGCTACGAACCGAGTCCCGCTGCGCATACGCGAAAGCTTGAGCTGCAACAGTCCGCGCACCCAGACTCGTTGCAATACTCGTTATCGCAGGCAGAGTAGAAAGTTTCCCTTCTTTGAGAGACAACGCAAGCGAATCCGCTCCCTCCGTCTCCACCGCCAGGACCTGTAAATCCGGATACTTGGCCCGTTCCAAACCCCGCATAATACCACTGAACAAACCACCTCCACCCACACTGCAAACCAGCGCATCTGGAGCCTTGACCCCAGACCCCAACTGTTCGAAAATCTCTTCAACCATTGTCGCATGGCCATCCCAAACCCGACTATCATCAAACGGCGGCACATAAACCGCATCTTCGCCCCTCGCCCTCGCACCAGGGATGACAGTCTCTCGAAGAAAACTATCAGCTTCAACCCACGAACTACCATGCTGGATTACTTCCGTGGCGCCTGCAGCGCGGATCTTGGAAATCATGTACGGTGTTGTACTCATGGGTACTACGATTGTTGCGAGGGATTTCAGGGTGACGGCAGCGTGGACACATGCTAGGCCTGCATTGCCGCCGCTGGAACTGTAGAAGTGGGTGGGTTTTGCTGGGGGGGAAGTGCTGGGGTGGGATTGCATGAAGTAGCCTATACCGCGGGATTTGAAGGAGCCCGAGGGTTGGAGGTTTTCGAGTTTGAGGTAGATTTGACTGTTGTTTGGCATGTGTGTTAGTGAGTGTACATCATTTTTTAGTGTGGTGTTTGACTTGCCATCCAGCATGCTTTGATAGCAGGGCGGAATGAATCAATGGAGTCTTTCTCCAGGGTTGAGGTAGTGATGGCATTTTTCTTCTGTTGTTTCGATGGAGTGGTGTCTCTACGGATTGAACAGATACATAGGTAGTGGGATGAGTCTTTTGATTGGTGTGCTAGTGGATTGGGATGGAAGGGCGCGTTGTGACGTAATCAGAACTCCACTTAGACAACAACTCCCCATATCTCAAACATTCTTTGTGTAGTGTAAAGTACAGGTTAAACTATTATTCCGCACGAACATCGAGAGTAAAAGATACGTATGTAAACCCGAAAAACTCCGTAACGCCGCTTTCAGCCATTAATAGTAGGAAGACAGAAGAAGCAGAGAAAAAATAGAGAAAGAGGGATTGGGATACCTGAGACATATCGTTGGAAAAAGTGATTCGTTGACACATGTCGATATAACGAAAGTGTTGAACCCTCTTATGCTAGAATCGTGGTATGCATCAGTCGTTCTTGAAGTTGCTGATAAACACTACAAGTACTGCACAGTATGCAGCGCTCGCAGCAAATAACTCATGCCTCTTAGCCTTTGTCAGGAGCGACATAGCAGCACAGAAAAGCATAGTGAAGACCACAAGGATCCCAACAGCATCGAACGTCGAAGTGCGCTTGCCGACAGATGTCAATTCATACATTGCCACCACCGGCAAAACGAGCAGGATGAAAATGATCAGAGTGATGATGAAACCGACAAGCTTCTCGATTCGCGAGGGTGAGTAATAGTAGATGCAATCATCATCGCTCTTGTCGCGAAGCTCCTGCGTGGTGAAGAGTGGCTTTGGTATCGTCAGTTTCCGGCGAGGTCTTTAAATATGTTCTGTACGACGTACTCTGGAGAGCCAAGCAGGCAATTTGTGAATACACTCTTCGATCCAGCCGTCGAAGCCAGCCCATTCTCTGCCATGTCGGAGTGTAACCAGATCTTCCCTCTTCTTGATGTATTGCGCCTCACGTACGTAGCTTATAGGCTTTACATTGAATAACCAACGCCTGACACTACGGTAGTCTCTCCTGCTTGGCCGCTGGAATGCATTGATTTCCCTAGCCTTCATCAATACCTCATCATAGTTGACCAGCTTATCACGAATGGTTGAAAGAAGCGTTGCTCGTTCACTGCAGTGTTTCCCATCTCTTTTCGACTGTTTGAGGTCAAAAGCTCGCGAGCTTAGACACCTACTACGCTCGGGGTTATTGTCAGATTCGTCAAGTTCCTGGAGGTTTTCTTCGAGACAGCGGAGTTCGTCTTGCATCTCAAGTATCACGCGTGAGTGCAGGTAGTCAAATCCTCGGTAGATAGAGAAGCTGTGTTCACTCGCTTGGAAAGCAGCTTGTCGAGGATACCCCCGAGGATAGTTCTGCACTGGTTGAGGCTTAGTGTTGCGGCTGCATTGTGAAGCTGTGTGTCTGACTCACGAGGTACCGTTATGAGAGACTTCGTCTCTGCCTCGGCTTTCTTGTAGGAAGCAATTGCTTCCTTTCTCTGTTGCTTACACGCAGCAAGTCGTGTGATTGTCGAACACCATAAGTACAAGAGTATTGCCGGTACCCAGCTTGAACAATTGGAGAAAGTGTTTACTGTGGTAGATCCTATGCTGTGCGATTGAGCGTTGTTTCCCACATCCACTGTTCCTTTTGAGATTATTGATTCGTTCTTCTCACTGTCACCGATAGTTGACATGCTTAAGAGTTATTCTTGTGAACTCAAGCAGATTAAAATATAAATTGGTCGGAAGGACTGAATCTCCAGGTTTGTCTTGTTTAGTAGAAGGAAACTGAATGATGCGTCCATCTTTTGTATTCAAAGTGGCCATACGGCACGTAGGCTCTGTACAACAGGGCGAAGGAATGAGGGCACAAGGCTGCTGTCATCAAGCCTGGTTGCCGAAGAGCGATCTTTGGAAAACAATCATCGTTCACCAAGTAGGCTTTCGGAAAACCATTGCTCGCCCTTGTAATGTCCACCAGATTCCCTGTTAAGCTGATATTCCCAATCGTTTGACTCGACGTCTTGTTGCTTTGCACGGATAATGAAATTCTCAACCCTCGTGGAACCTCCACCCTGTATTGACATTTTGACCTTATCATCCTTGTCAAAGTTCGATTCTGCCTGATGGAAATTTAGTGCATGGAAGAGAAGCACTCGCTAACACATACTTCGAGGGGGCTCTTGCTTATTGCTACACCTGATTTGGTGTTGTTGCCATCCTGGGCTTGCTACGTGTTGCGGCCAAGCAACCGGTCAGAGCCTACATCAACCTTTAGGCATCCGAGAGAAAGTGAACTAACCTTATCGGCCATTTTATTGGACTGGAAACCGGTGTTGATTGTCTTGCGGAAGCCAGGCGTAATTACAGTTCCGCTTAATCTAGCTTACCCTGTGCAGCGCGGAGACAAGGCAGTGCAAGGCAGATAGGTAAGAGAAAGGGACGCTGAATGACTCGAGGCCAGAGGCTGGCTCAGCCTGACTTCCCTCTTATCGCCTCATCAACAAGGCTACAAATTGCTCATTGAGCGTCACCACCCCGCACCAGTTTTTCATATTGTTTTTACCAACAAACGGAATGCAGAGCTGACATGCGATTGGTAGTGCAAGGTAAGCGGTGGCCCCAACCTGCAACAAATCACAGCCGATGTAGCAACAGCAACCGAACACCCAGGTCCTTCTTCCGACGCAGGCGACAAGACGCAAACCGCGCACCCCTGTTCACGTAGAGTGAAGGACTAAAGCACTGCCCCTCTCTAGATAACCTTGCAAAAGTCCTGCAGATGTATGCTTGCACAAGGCAGAAAGTGAAGCACTGTACATGTTTTAAGAGACCTATACAGTTGCCAGCATGCCTAGCTCGCCAGTTGTTCCCATGTGTTTGGACAGTATGACTACACCGCATGCGAAAATGTCAGAGTCTTGCACAACGCAAACTTACAATGCCCTCCTTACCCTCGAGCCGGCGAAAATGGCGTCAGCGCCAGTGTCTCCCAGCGGTGAGGCTTGTGCTACATTATCAGCTTTCTCCACGCTGGATGAGACGGGAAAACAAGTACAGTCCACTAGACGATCCTTGTTTGATAATGCGGTGAAGAAGGCCCTGAATACCACAATAGACTACGCGAAAGTAGCTGTGCTGGTCTTGAAGTGGGACGAAGACGTGGACGAATTCGCTAACGGTCATACAGAAGAGGTACGTTGTTGCATACCTCAGTTCATCTTTTCGTACAAAACAAAGGAAATTGCGAATTGACTAGCGCAGATCGTGCAGCTACGTGAGCTCTTTGAAACACGACTAGGCTACAAGTACAAGGAGACCAGATTGGGCAAAAAAGGGTCGCCTCAGCTCGCACTGAACGCCGCAATCAGCTCGCACATTTCTAAGAATAGTGGGCCGAACAAACTTTTGATCATTATGTATACTGGTCATGGTATATTGGAAGGACAAGAGCAGAGGCTGCAGCTACTAGGGTAAGACGAGACACCATCAAGGTTGAACATACCTGCTGATAGGCCAAGTCATTCGAAACCAGAGAACAACATAGGGCATGGTGGTTATCGCGCCGTCGCTGACTGGCAAGAGGCCGAAAATCCTCTGAGGAAGCCTTCTATGGAAGCGGATGTTTTCGTCATCCTGGATTGCTGTTATGCCAGTGCAGCTGTTCACAAAGGTCTCAGCAAAGGTCGCAAGACATACGAATTACTTGCCGCCTGTAGCGCAGATAAATCGACCCCCGAGCCCGGCCCGAAATCATTCACTAGAGCATTCATTCGGACGATGAACAAACTTCTGGGCCCAGAGTGTCAAGAAAGCTTCCCAGCAACGAAGATTTTGGACGACATGAGAAACCGTCGTCCTCAGCCAGCGATTTGGGATCGTTTGCATAAGGAAGTAGAAGCCCACGTGAACCTTGCTCGTCTGGATAGATCTCGCGCACGACAGAAGCAGAACGAGTCGCAGAAACGTCCGCCAGTGTTGGCGTGCTTCACGCTGAAGTTCTCCTTCACAGAGCCTGATCTTTCGCCAGAACAGGTGGAGAAACTCGGCTCAACCATGACAAAAGCTGTCGAAGCAGCCAATGTCCACTCACTGCGAGGAATTAGTTGGGAGGAGTCGGAGTTCAACATTGACCCTAAGCACCCCCGCTCAAGGTGGAGGGCTGCAACTGACGAAGTGGTTCAACGAGAGAGATCGACGAACGCATATTCAGAATCTACAGCAAAGTATTCACCCTCGGAGAAGCGACTCCGTCTCGGCGACTCCTTACTTACGACTACGGTCGCTTCACATCTGCTAGTGCAAGCGCAGGCCGAATGGGCATCAGGTTCTGAGCTTGAACATACTCCAGCGACATCCGATGGATCAGTGACGAGTAGCGAGAGTGAGTATGATGAGGCCATGAACTGATCAGCATCGTCGTGAGGAAGGTCATTCCGTTCCTAGACATGACGATACACGTTCTTGAGCGTCTTGCTGCCGCCATGTTGGCGTGCTTTTTCCCGGCGTTTGCGTTTTTGATGTTTCTTAGCGCCAGACAACTACAAAGCAGTCTTGACAGAGGAGCAGGGTAGACATTGAACGGATTCACCATTAGTTCCAAGTCATTTTTTGTGGGAGATCAGTCTAGAGTCTAGGAGAAACTAGGATGGATTACTACAATTAGCGCGTGACGTCGTGACGCGTGACAGAGCACGCCTTCCCTGTTTCAGCCCCGCTATCTCCGCTTGACCCATCACCGCGTCAATCCGGTTGCCTGCGACATCATCACTCCAACATACCACAGCTGCATCGTAGCTACCATACAACATGAAGTCCTCAGTGCTGCTTTCACTATATGCGGCGACGCTCGCTGCAGCTATCGCGCATCCTAAGGATCCCCAGATTGTGCTCCAAGAGTCGCAGGCGACCATTGTCGAGCCGGATGAGTACCTCATAGAGCTGTCTCCTGGTGAGACACGATGGGTCACCGAAGATGAGAAGTGGGCGTTACGACGTGTATGTTGATTTCCTCTCAAGTCGTATATGTTGCATCGAGCGATGTTCGGTTCGGGCAGCTATTGATAAGTCTTAGGAAAACATTAACTTCTTCGACATCACGCACAACGAGGAACTTGGTACTTTGAATCGCAAGCTCTCCACGAAGAGCGTCAAGTTCCCTTCCAAACCTTCCCAAAATGAGAGCATTGCGCCTTTGCTCAAAGAGCTAAAGAAGGAGAACATGCGCGCTCATCTCGAGATCTTCACCTCTTTCCATACTCGATACTACAAATCACACTACGGAGCCAAGTCGTCAGCATGGCTTCTTGAACAAGTTCAGAAGACTTTGACGGAATCCGGTGCTTCCAACGCCTCGGTGAAGGCCTTCCCGCATCCATGGGGCCAGTCATCAATCATCGCCACCATCCCTGGCAAGAGCGACAGGACAGTCGTCATTGGAGCACACCAGGACAGTATCAACCTGTTCCTCCCATCTATACTCGCAGCACCGGGTGCTGATGACGATGGTAGTGGTACTGTGACGATCCTTGAGGCACTCCGCGTGTTACTTAAATCTGAAGAGGTCATCAAGGGAGAGGCAGACAACACAATCGAGTTCCACTGGTACTCAGCTGAGGAAGGAGGTCTGCTGGGATCCCAGGCTATCTTCCAATCTTATGAGAAGGAAGGACGTGATATTAAGGCTATGCTTCAGCAGGACATGACCGGCTACGTCCAGAAGACGCTTGATGCAGGCGAGCCCGAATCGGTCGGCGTTATCACCGATTTCGTCGACCCAGGTCTTACCGAGTTCATCAAGCAAATTATCACGGTGTACTGCGGTATTCCATACGTTTTGACCAAGTGTGGCTACGCTTGCTCAGATCACGCCAGCGCATCAAAGGCTGGGTACCCATCAGCCTTTGTCATCGAATCGGATTTCAAGTACTCTGACAACAAAATCCATACCACTGAGGACAAGATTGAATACCTCAGCTTCGATCACATGCTTCAGCATGCCCGCTTGACGCTTGGTTTGGTGTACGAACTTGCCTTTGCGAAATTCAAGTGAGTCAATATTGAGATTGTGAGTCATGAATTGTATGAGCATTGGACCGCTAGAATATATCTTAAGTAGATAAAAGTGAATAAATACCAATATTTTTAACCATCGATGTCTTCTTAAAGCTTGCCCCCGTGGTCGCCTGCATTTTACGTGCTAGCTCAGGAACCCGATTGCAGAGTGACCTTTTGTGCCGAGCACGAGGTTCGTTCGAGATTGCCCGAACTATATCACATGGATGACGCCGAATGATGGTCGCGTACCATTTCCATGGAGAAGTGAGTCAGGGGCTGTGGACGCATGAAGTGATGAGCGTGGCAGCTCAGTCGAAAGCAGTAGAATTGACAAATGATGAAGACTTATGTGCAGTCCGCGACCCGTTCAATATGGTGGTCTTGAGATTGGCATGTGGCATGGAGGCTACATACACGTTACATTTCATAGAGATAATAATGTTATTTCGTAAATTTGTTTTGCTGCCTGTATTATTTGTCGGCGCTAGCTCACTGCTCCATCGAGCATCATAGTTTACTTAGATCTTGAGTGCCTTAGCAATAGCCTCGCCGACAGCCGTCGCACTCGTTGGGTTTTGTCCAGTGATCAAGCGTCCAGAAATCGCAACCTTCTCGCCCCAAGGTTCCGCAGCCTTGACAAAGTGTCCACCGCTCGCCTTGTTCAAGGCATCCTCCGGCAAGAATGGTACAGCCTTTGTCAAACCAACCTGCTCCTCTTCCGCGTTCGTGAAAGCAGTGACTTCCTTTCCAGCGACCAACAAGCTGCCATCGCTCAGCTTGACGTCGTAGAAGACAGCGGGCGCGTGGCACACAGCCGATACGATCTTGTCCGCCTCCCAGAACTCGCGGATCAATTGCTGCGAGGTTGGGTCGTCGACGAGATCGAACATGGGGCCGTGGCCACCAACGTAGAAGATGGCGTCAAAGTCCTTGGCCTTGCCAATGAAGTCGCTCAACTTTTGTGTGGTCTTCCATACTTGCTCGTCGTTCTTGAGGAAGTTGACAGAAATGTCATCCTTCGCCGCTTCGACTGAGGCAGGGTCAAGTGGTGATTCTCCGCCCTTGGGTGAGGCGACGGTGATGTTGGCCTTGTTGCGCAGGACGTGGTAGGGGTGTGCGAGCTCGGGAAGGTACCAGCCGGTGGGCTTGTCGAGGTTGCCGAGCTTGTTGTGGGAGGTAAGGACGAAGAGGATGGATGGCTTGGACATGATGGTGTTTTGTTTTGTGTATGTATAGTTAATGTGTGTGGAGATTTCTGAATGGACGAAGTTGTTTGTAGATATATCGAGGAGTCCAATTGGGTTTACGTGTGAACCAGAACCGAGGACTTGAGAACTTTTCAGTATATAAATACGTCTATAAACATTTCAAGCATCGGCGCACGACGTCATGAGGGGCCTTGAAAAGCGGAGCCTACCATAGGACGCTTGTGTAACGGCCCGACTACCATGCTTGCAGCGATGTTGACTTTTCCTAGTCGAACCATTACAAAATTGTTATGAAACCTGGCATTAGCGCATCAGTGTTCGCGGGGCGGCACGTTTAGAGTCAAGCCTCGGTTCATGCATTCCTCGATGTGGCTGCAAGGCTGAGTTATCGCGGAGACTAACTCTGATTGTAGCTGTTCCGTATACGACAGAGAAAGTACTGTATTCATTTAGGGAGAGCACTGTACACGTAGCGATCTTACTGTATCGAATTCTGGCATTTACACGTGCGCTGTGGCGCATGGGAATGAGTTTGCGATCTGGGCGTGTGAGAGAGATGGCAATCTCGACCCCTGAACCCGACCGCGACCGCGACCGCGACGCGACATCCTTGCCAACCGAGCTACCAGCACCACTGAAGAGACGCGCAAGAAACACCGCTAAGCAAAACGAACACTACCGCAGGCTACTAGTACAGCCAGACC